>JBBMOL010002511.1:0-23739 GCA_037954665.1 Laguncularia racemosa
CTTTTTTCTATAAAACTTAATTTGTTGTTTATTTTATTTTTGAAAAGGCATCGACTTTAAGTTCTTAGCCAATTTATTTTCTTTATGAAAAATTCACAACCCTAATTTTTGTCTTTTTCCCTTGAAAAACTTTAAGAAAACCCAAAATTTTTGTGAAAAGGGCCATTAAGAGATTTTATTTGTAAAAACAATTTACCAAGGTGTCAAAAACTTTTTTTTGAAGAAAACATTTTTATAAAAGTAAATTAAGTATTGAAAAGAACATTATTCTTTTTGAAAAAATTTTGGTTGAAAGGAAAAAAAAAGAGATTTTATCTTACTTTATTTTTTTTTATTTAAAAAATTTGCAATACATGATACATATTTATTTTTATTTAAATAAACAAAGTAATAAATAGAAAAATTAAAAAAAAAAAAAGACTTACTTGCATCTAGCGTTCAAGGGCTTCTGATGGCGGTTCACAACAATTCTTAGGTTGGTCCAACTCTTGACAGTGTGGGTAAGCAAACCCCTCAATCAATTATAGGATTGAAAGTTGTATCTTGATCAATTTCACTTTAACTCATTTAAGCTTATAAACCCAAACTTCAATTCTTGATCAAATTGGAGCAATTCCATAGTTGGGCTTTACTCTACTAATGATGGGGAACAATTTTATGGCTTTAGTTCACTTCAATTTGCTCTCAAATGAGAGAAATTAAAGAGAGAGAGAGAAAGGGTGGTCACAATTCAATAACCTAGAGAGAGAAAGAGTGGATTTCTCTTACAAATACAAGCTTGTTAATTTTTTGTTGTCATGAAATGAGTTCTAGGGTCAAGAAATCCTTGATATGAAGAAAAATTGAATTTATGCAAGAATAGGTATTTTCAATTCTTATATTTTTTTGCCCAAATTTACCATGATTTTTTTTCTTTTGGAAATTTTTCATAATTGAAGATGCAAATAATTTCTAAAGCTTTACTTGGCTAATCTATATGTTTGATTCATGATTTGCAAGTCAATTTAGTCTATAATATTCACTTAAAATCATATGTAATAATGTGTATATTTCATTTTTTCCCCCGATTTTTATGTTTATTTTAAGGCACTTTCCTTTGGTTTAAGTTGGCCAAAAAATTGGAGAAATTAGGAAAAAAATAAGGATTAAGCCTTTTTTTTTTTTCCTTTTCTGTTATTCATACTCACGATTAGAGGAGGAGGAAGTAGACATGTGGTCACATGCTAGGCACGTGCCACATGCCCCCACACACATGCTTGAAGCAAAAGGGTACACAAAGTGCCTATGTGGATTAAACCCCTAACCATTAACACTTCACACATATGCCCAACTAGCTAAGTTGTGCTCCATTTTGGTTATGGTTTGGTCTAAATAAAATATAAGATATTTGTTAAACCAATATTTAGTAAAAGGCTTGATTACTTTTGCGCCTCAAAATTAATTTCATCCCAAATGGGCAAAATGAACTACCATAGAAAATTTTATTATTTTTTTTTGTATTTTTCATTTTTATCTTTTTTTATTTTTTACATTTTTCTATTATATATATATATATATATATATTTAGGCCTTTTTCCTAACATCAAGGTTTTTCCTATATTAAACTAAAAAATTCAAAAACCAAGGGGCAAAAATGGTGTGTCTACATATGTATAGCCCTTTCTCAAAAGGAACACGAATAAGATATTTTTGGAAAGACTATCTGCCAACATTTGTTTATCTTAATAGTTGTTATTTTTTAATTGTCTCATAAACTTGTTAAGTTTTTAAACATAGATTTTATTTAATACTTCATAGCCATTAGCTCTTTAAATCAATTTTTTTTTTTGTATTAAAAATGCTTCACTTTTCTAATTCAAGAATCTTACCATAATTGGATTAAAGCTCAACCCGAGCAATGGAGAAGGCATATATATGACATACATAACTGAGTATTGCTAGCAGGAAGTGATTTTTTCAAGAGATTCAAAAGGCTTATGAGATATTTTCTACTAGCATTTCTTTATGAAATATCCAGTCATTGCATCATGTTTGTTTTTTTTTCCAAACAACTGTCTCAAGTGGCAAGTTGCTGTAGTGAGGTTGTTTAGTTGTAACTAGAGGCTTAGACTCAGAGACCTAATAAAGGGAAGTGAAGGCATTATATATAAAAATGGTTAAAGTTTAGACTAGTGTAGAGTTAGGAGAACCTAGGAGAATATGAAGGAAATGAGGACAATAACTTCTACTAGGTGTTGTTGGAGTTATCTTAGTGCCAAAACTTACTTGTACTTATTGAAAGATTTAGTGGATTCTTAATGGTTAACCTAATAGTGTTGGTAAGAAAGGTAGGTACGAGGTTAAACCTCTATATATTTGGTTTTTATCTCTCTACTCTTTCTCTCTTTAGTTTATTGCATTTTATCTCATCACTTGTTTAATATTTGTGCTATATTTTGCATATCCAAGTGTTGCAATATCAAGTAGAAGCATATAGACACACATAACTCTGATATTTATATAAGTACCTTCACATTATAATTTAAAAGGGTTAATCGTTTAAAGCTTAAGATGGAAACCAATGCAAACACAACCTTCCCCTTGGAGTTGCTATGTAGGACCTACAATTGGTATCAAAGTACTAGTGCTTTGTTGATATCACTTGATAAGTCTTTCTTTTTTAGAGAAAGTATTTTACTTTTTAGCAAAATATCAATGGCAACCAATTGTGCATATCTACCCAGAGGTCAATTTACCTCATGTCCACCTTTCTTTGATTGAACTAACTTCTGTATATCGAAAGTGCATGATGGAAACCTTCACCAAAGTAATGAAACATAATGTGTGGCCAACTATCATGAAAGGGAATTATGTTCTAGTAGAGCCAATGATTTTTAAACCAAAGAAGAAAAAGATGCTTATACTATAGATGATAAAAAATTATTTATCTCAAATTCAAGGCTAAACACATGCTATTCTATGCTTTTAATTCAACATAGTTCAATAGAGTCTCAACATTTATAAGAAAAAAAGAAATTTAAAGTGGACTCATTACAACTTAAGAAGGTGACTCATGGGTCAAAGAAAGTAAGAAAAATGTCCTCATCCAAGATTTTGAGTTGTTTAAAATGAACCATAGTGAAAAAAGTTCATAGATGTATGATAGGCTAAATGATATTGTAAACAAGTTGATATCACTAGGGAGAACTATAAGTGATCTTGAATTTGTAAGAAAAATGCTAAAATCTCTACCTCATTCATCGGATGTAAAGAGAGTAGCTATAAAATAGGCAAGGGATCTAAGTACCTTTCCTCTAGATAATTTGCTATCATCTTTAATGTCTTATCAAATAGAGATAATGTGTCTAAGGAAAGAAACAAAAAGAATTTAGCCTTTAAAACTATAGAATCAAATACTTATAACAATGATAATGATGAGCTTGCACTAATCACAAGGAAGTTTTGAAAGTTTTATAAAAATGATATAAATTCTAAAAAGATTTTTTGTATGAAGGAAAGAAAATCCTATGCAAAAATGTTTAAGAATAAAGAATTAAAGGAGAAAAAAAGGAATCTATTTGTTATGAATGCAATGAACCTAGGAATTATAGATATGAATGTCCAAGATACAACAATTTTTTTTTAGGGAAAGAAGAAGAAAGCAACAATGGCTACCTAGAGTGATATTGAAGAATCAAAATCCAAAGCCAAATAAGAAGAAGCAACAGTTGTTTGTTTAATGGTAGATGTAGAGGTATGTTCTAAAAGTTTTATAGATGAACTTCTTGATAATTATGGTGAACTACTTGATCTAGCAGTAGAATATCAAAAATTAAGATTAAGCAACTAGAAGCTAAGAATAAATCTATAAGGGAAGAAAATCAATCTGTAAAGGAAGAATTGAATTAGACAAATAAAGAATCGGTTACAATCAAGCCAACAAAGAATAAATTTAAAGTTAAAATAAAAAAAATAAAAAGGTAGGAGAGTTTGGTAGAAGTACATAGACTTAAATATCTAGAAAATATATAAGAGAGAATCAAGTGGAAGCTCAAAGATCCATAGAAGAAATAATAATAAATGCCCAAATGGATATAATCATTTTAAAAATAAGTACTATTATTGTTGTAGTTTATATGGACATATTACATCTATTTGTTGGTATAATGAAGAATTTAATGATCATTTTAATTATTTACAAAGGAGCCTAGCTTATTGAGGTTCCTAAAACAAAATAATCAATTTCTATGTGTTGTAAAAACTTCAAACAAAAGGTAAGAAAATGGTGTATATATATAGACAACGGTTGTTCTAGACATGTGAAAGGGGATGTCTAAAGGTTCACAACCTTGAAAGAATTGGATGGTGGTTATGTCACCTTAAAAGATAACAATTAAGAAAAGATTAAAAGATCATTGAAATTGGTAATATCGGCAACTCAACCTACAATATTGATAAGTGTTGCTAGTTCATGGATTAAAACTTAATCTTCTTAGTATTAAACAATTGTGTAACAAGGGCCATTGAATTCTTTTTGAAAGAAGATCAATGCCCTAGCTTTAATTTCCATATTAAAAAAGAAAATTTTGAAGTTGGTAAAACCAGAAATTTTCACATAATCTCTTTAGAAATTATAAATTCAAATCACGAAAATTGTTTTATTTCCCTAAATTATGATGCTTTTAGTAGGGAGACATGAATTTTACACAACTAAAACATTTGAAATGGAATCAATCTATACGAAGGTTGCCAAGTTTTCATTTGTTGAAATACCTTTTGCAAAAATTGTGTTTTCAACAAACAAATAAAAATCTCTTTTGAATTAATTGCACTAACTAAGACAAAAAGTCTTGGAGCAGTCATCATTAATGACTTCTCTTGAGTGAGTCATTTTCTTAGAACATAAACTTGATACCTTTCTAAAATTTATCAAGTTTGCTAAGAAAATTGAAAGTATTGAAGCCATTCATATAGATCATAGTAAATAATTAGGGAATTCTAATTTTATGACTTATTATGAAGAATATGTCATTAACCATAACTTTTTAACCCTTAGACGCCTCAACAAAATGGCATAGTTGAAAAAAAAAAAAAAAAGTAAGACAATCCAAGAAATGACAAGGATGATGCTTAATGAAAGTGGAATTGTAAAGTATTTTTGGGTAGAAGTAGTTAACATTGCCTGCTATATTATCAATTGAGTCTTTATAAACTTTTGTTGGATAAGACTCCATATGAGCTATTTAAGAACAAAAAGCTTAATGTATCTTATTTTCATATATTTGGTAGTACATGTTTTGTTTTGAAGAAAGGAAATGAGAACTTGGGTAAGTTTGATACTAGAGCAGATGAAGCAATTTTTTCTAAGATACTCATCCACAAGTAAGTGTTAAGCTTGAATTTTTCTTTTTCCTCATGCTTTAACTTATATTAAGCTTAGCCTTCTTAAATTAAGCCACTCGATAGAAACTAAGAAAAAAAATCAAAATTTTAGAATAAAAACTATTTTTAAAGCATTTTTCAAAATTAGAGTTACCACCTATCCGAAGTTGTGAAAAAATGGAAAATTAGGGTTAAATGGATAGACTAACGCTAATTTCAATCACCGATTTGTGTAAAAACCCTTTCATGGAAAAAGATTTTTTAAAGTAGAGGAAATTGAGTTTGGGGCTATCTTATGTGAAACCTTTCAGTTTCCATATAAGAATTTTAAAAATTTTGAAAAGGAGAGGCTTTTATTAAAAATTCTTTG
The DNA here is from genome assembly GCA_037954665.1 of Laguncularia racemosa. Lineage (NCBI taxonomy): Eukaryota > Viridiplantae > Streptophyta > Magnoliopsida > Myrtales > Combretaceae > Laguncularia > Laguncularia racemosa. Next base: position 5,732 of record JBBMOL010002511.1, read on the forward strand.
CATTTTTTTCTCTTTTTGGAAACAATGAACATGGAACCTAAAAGCAAATACATCTAAGGAAGAAAATAAATATTTTTTTCTATATTTTTTCTTACTAAACTAAAGAATAGTTAGTATTCATAAAAAGAATCAAATAAACAAAAAAGAAAGTGTATCAAAAAAGAAGTAAAAAAAACATATGTTATCTTTTTTATTTTTCTATTTTTATGTTTTTTTTTTTTAAAATAAATCTTTATCTTTTCCTATGGTGATCTAGAAGGTGCTTATGTATTTGCTAGCCACCGTTATAGCTCCTTTATATAAAAATTTAGTTTGTTAGTTTATTCTATTTTCTAAAATGGCTCTGCTTTACGCTTTTATGATTAGTATTTTTCAATGAAAATGCCTAAAACCCTAATTTGATGCCTCTTACTGGGAAAAAAAAATCTAGAAAGGACCAAAATTTAGAAAATAAAATGCCATTTATTGAATTTTTATTAAAAAATTAAGTGGTAATAATTTTTAGAAAATATGGAATTTAAAAAATAATTGTTAAGAAAATTTAGGAATGAAGGAAAACACAAAGACGTGAAGAATATCACATAGCCTAAAACACCAAAAGCGAACATGTTAATCCACAAAATATAATTATACTAGCAAAAGAAAATATGAAGTTTTGTTATTTTTAGATTTGTTAAATTTTATTTTATGGGTTTTCATGAGCTTGGAAATGTCAAATTGCAATTATCAAGGTCTAAAAGCTATTTAATTATCAATACTATCACAAAAGGAGACTATCACGTATGAAAAGATAAAAAGACATTATTAATAAAACTTGGAAAATTTTATTTTATTTTTTCATTCATTTATTTACTTTTTAGAGATTATTAGCATATAATAGGTAAGTAGCACATATTTAAAAAAGAAGAAGAAGAATATCCAATTATCAAAATTACTTATTACAAAAAAAAAATTTATATATTATGGAAAGAAAAAAAAAGAAAGAAAAAGATAAATTAGAAAAACAAGAATAATTTGCCTCATGGGTTGTTCAAGCTAGTTCATGGGTCCTTGCTTGTCATTGACAGGCAGCAATTTGTCAGCGAAGATCCTTCTAGCGTAGATGATCAGACGCCAAAGTGGATTTCGCGAATAAAGGTTGGTCGATTTTTCTTTGAATCGAAACTTGAAAAACTCCAACCCTAACTATGAATGTAATTAACCATCGAGCATTGACCTTCTAATGATCGGGAAGTGATTAGCACCCTTTGTTTGCTTCAATTTTTCCTCATTAGAGAGAGAATTTCAAAAAGAGTAGCCGTGGGTTCCATACTAGAGAGAGAGTCAGGAGATTTCTCACATTTTGAGACTTCTTGAGTGGTAGTGCCTATTCAAATTGAAGCTTAGGACTCCTATTTATACACTGACAAGTAATGAATAGTGCCTAAGAAACTCTAAATTCAAAGAAAATATGAATCTTTTTTATTATGGGGTGCGAATTTGATATGATTCGAGTAGACATTTTTAGAAATTGAATGTAAAAATAAGTTTTAAAAGCTCTATTTAACTTAAATGTTTGATTGATTTGTGATTTGCACATCAAATAAGCTTTTAATTACTGTTTGAAAATTTTAAAGTAAAATGTATATATTTGATTTTTTATGAACTTTGAGTTAATTTTTAAAGTACTTTCCCTGACTATTTGATGCAAATTTATAGTGTTTTGGATGGTGCTCTATGTCTTCTTTTAATTTCCACTTTTTGTTTAAATTTATTTGGCTAAAAAAATGAGTTAAATAGGGTCTAGAAAAAAACCCTGTTTGCATTAGATTTTGCTTTCAAATCAGGCTTCATCGACGTTTGAAGGAGGAAGACATTGCTATAGTCACAAGTAAAATGGGCACACATTGTGCGTTCCATAGGGATGCTTTTTTAACTTGTAATTTATACTATGTGGTGCCAAGTAATTAACCAAGTCAACATGCAACAAGGACACATATTTGATTTGATGAAATAAAGAGCCCAACCCAATTAAGCATTAATAAAAGAATTACTTGACCCGAATGTCAATAAACCCAAAAAGGACTAATAATTGACCTAATAAAAAACAAATCCTTGACCCTGACTAAACACTAAAATAATAATAATAATGAGAATGGTCTCTCCTCGTGTAAACCCTAGTAGCACCCTAACCCTAATCAAGCTCGAAAAAACCCTAACCCTAATCATGCTAAAAAAAAAAAAAAAAAACCCTAACCCTAATCACAAGTGGAACCTTTAATAAACCTTAATCACACTTAAAAGTTCCTTGATGGCTACTTATAAACCTTACCCACTTTTGTCCAATAGTTTGTTGAATTGTCAAAGGAGAAGAGCCACTTGTACCAAGCTAGTATCCAAACCAAAAGCGATTCCATTTTTATTCATACGTGGGCACCTACAAATCTTAACTAGTAGGTTTATTACATCTACTTTATTTTGTCTTTGTTTATTTGTAAAAGAAGCATCTTTTTCTTTTCAAAGTAAGATAAGGTTCATATGTGGGGTGAGTAATGGTTCTTTTTTGCATGTTTTGTTTGTTTGCAATGATTATAAGCATGGACAAAAACATGGTTGTCAAACAATTAAAGGTGTTTCATAGTGGCAAGCTACTCAAGTTTCCTAATTAGCAATGTAAGGGAGGTAATGTCAATATTATAAGTGTAGAAGTATCTAGTATCTTTGTTGCTCACACAAAGAGACAAATAACTATGCACTTAAGACTTAAGACAACAAAGTTTTCTTTATTTTCAAGATTAGGTAATGTTTTGAAGGGGAATTTCTAGAGTTGTATTGTGATAGCGTTTTTTCTAATAGTGTATTCTAAATATTGAGCAATAGAAATGTTGAAATGTATATTATTATGCAACAAGTGAGTGAAGTCGATTTCTTTAAGGAAGTTAATGTTGCTAATGTTGATTTTCAAGATGATGAGTAGTTCGAAAATTTAGATCTAGTAGCTGACAATGAGTTCCCAAATGATAATGATGATAATGGGTTTTAGAAGTTAGAGGGAAGTTAAATGAATAGCTTGGTAGAGATATAGTACCTATACTAGATGAGGAGGGACATGGAGAAGATGTTCCTAAAAGTAACCCTAGCAAAGTAGAGGACCTTGACTATGAAATTGGCTACTTGGATTCAAATGAGGACTATAGCTCTAAGTGGTCGGGATGATAGTGATGATCCTAAGATGTTGAGAAGGGGAGAAAGTAAGAATCTAATTCAGAGAGAGGGCACAAGTCAACCACTTTTCTACATTGGAATAATTCTTAGATCATTTAAAGGAATTCAAAGAGGTTATAGTATGATATTCAGTTAATGAGAAAAAGGAAATAAAATTCACCAAAACTTGCCCATCAATAGTGAGGACTCAACAAATAGGGGAGGGTGGTTGTTCCTAGTTTATTTCTTATGTTAAGAAGAAAAACACATGATCCTTCCATATTTATACTTTAGAAGACTAACATGAGCATGGCTAATAGGAGGGTCACTAGCAAGTAATTGTCCAAACAATTTGGTGAAACTATAAGGACAATGCACACTTTTAAGTGTGTTGAATGAAAGAAGTCAATAAAGAATGAAATTGGGGTAGATGTTTATATTACAAAAGTGAGAAAGGTTGAGGAGAAAGTCTTGAAAGAGAAGATTAGTAAACATATTAAAGAGTATGGGGATTACACTTATGAGTTGCATATGAAAAATCTGAAGACTTCTACGAGATTAAATGTATACAAGTCCAACCTCAATGCTCCCCTCTATTCAATAGATTTTATGTATGTATGGACATATGTAAGAAAGGACTCTTAGCTAGTTGTCAAAGAATAGTGGGCTCGAATGGGTGTTTATTAGAAACCATTTATAAATGAGAGTTGTTGTGCACTGTCAATAGGGATGCCAACAATCAAATGTTCCCAATTGTTTAGGTTATTGTAGCTGTGAAGAATTGAAGACATAAGGACATGGTTCTTGAGATTATTAAGCACTAATTGAGGCATGGGGAGTGCTCTTGGGTGGACAATTATTAGTGACCAACAAAAGGTACATTTAACATTCCTTGTTAAGTTTAAATTTCATATTTATAGCTAACTAAATAATTTATGCATCGATTAAATGAAAATAGTCCAATTATATTATCTTTTATTTTGTTTTTAGGCAATTGCTAATATTTAATTTTTAGGTGAATAAATGAAAAGGTCTATAATGACAATTTTGGAAAATAGCAAAGAGTACCACTGCAGTTGACACTATTGCATTCATGGACGAGTTAAGAGCCATGTGTTTAAATGATAATGACTACTTGATGACAATAGACCCCATGATAGGAATCTAACCTCTAGTCCCATCACTAAGGCTAGAGCACACAAATTCCAAAACTTCACGTAGAGGATTTTGTTTGACTAACCAACTGAAGTTAAAGTTGCCCCCATGCAATCATATGAACTACACCACCTACTAAGTTAAGATACACCTTTAACAGTCACTTAAGTTTACGACAACCTAAATTGGCTAACCCAGAGCAACCTACTAAGCAACCTGTTAATGTTAGGGGAGAATGTTAAGTTCTCTAATTTAGTTTTGATGTTAACAAAAGAGGAATAATGTGTAACGAATGTTTAAGCTTGTCAGAAGCTGTTTCAGAAGATAGCAACATAATTTTTCTAAAGTTGAACAAGGAGACAGAAGCTTGTTAAGAACCTTCAAAAGTGTTATATAAACTATTTTTGCTCTGACAGAAGGTGTTTCAGAAGTTGTGTAGTGTATCCATAGTTATCGTGTTAACCTTTCAAAAGCACTTTCAGAACCTTCATAACAGGAGGACAGTTGACAGGTTTGTTTCAGAAGCATTTTTAGAACCTTTCATGTCTGTTACGAATTTTTCCAGATTACGTTCTAAATTTTATATCGATAGTTTTAATAAATTTCAAGGCTTAGCTCTACGTGTCAAGTATTTTTGGGTAACATACTTGATGTGTTTTACTAAAGTTGGATTTTATATCAAGGTTTTTTTTTTTAATTTACATAAAGTTTTACAAGATTTTATTCAAAGATTTCATTTTATGATAAAGTGAGATCATATAAGATTTACAAGTTTTATCCAGATTTAAAGTTGGATATTTGTACTATATTTTGGGAGATCCAGCAGTTACAAAGATAAGGATAAGAGATATGGTTGTTATATCAAGATATGGTTCCACAATGTAAGGGATATTTTCAACAAACTTGATCCAAGAGATATATCCAAAGAAGATCTCGGTCAAACTAATTATCCAAGCTTATCCTTATCAAGAATATCACGGAATGCAGATCTTCTCCAACAGATCCAACTTATTTTTGAATTGAAAATTCAAAAATAAATTCAAGATTATCACGTGGAAAGTAGCCGTTATGATTTCTCCATATATAAAGTGTTTAATTCAAATGAAAAAGTGTGTGGAGAACATTGATTAACAACAGAAAAAAGAGAGAACGTTGTTAAGAAGAAAAATGACACACGAGAAGAAAAGACTCATACATCTTCAAGCAAAAATCTTTACATATACATGTGATCTAGAGGAAATCTGATATTCCTCATTGATGTTGTTGAAATTCCTTTCGTGACTAAGGAATTGTTTGTTGTTTCATCACTGTAGTTGAGTGATTAGCTTAGTGAAGAAGCTAGAAAGACTCAACAGTGAGACTTTGCCTTGAAGAGGCTTATGTTATATATCTTCAATTTGTTGATATAGTAAAACACAACTGGTATAGACAACCGGGACTCCGGCGTGGAGCTGGAAGAGAGGACTAACGCTCGAGGCGGAACCTCTATAAATATCTGAGCATTCTATTCTTCTCTACTTTTATTTACTGCACATTATTATTCTTCATTATTTTTATTCACGTGATTTTATTAGTCAAGAGTTTTAGTTGATTTGCAAAAAAGTGAAATTTTAAGTAATTAATCAATTCACCCCTCTCTTGATTAATCTAATTTGGACCAACAATTGGTATCAGAGCAGGACCAATCTATTTTGAGTGATCCAAAATGGCTGAAAATAATGTTGCAATTAATCGAGCTCCCTACTTCGATGGCTCAAACTTCTCATATTGGAAGATGCATATGGAAACTTACATTAAAGCTAATGATTATGATTCATGGTAGGTCATTTCACTTGGAGACAGTTTGATCACCGTGAACGGAGATTCAACCTTGTCAGATTCGGAGAAGAAAATTATTGAGAAGAACAACAAAGCAAAAAATTTATTACTGACTACAATTGCTCCATCAGAGTTCTATTTAATATCATCGTGTGCAAGTGCAAAGGAGATTTGGGATATCCTATCCGATACATATGAAGGGACTGATACCATCAAGGAAACTAAGATAAATGCTTTAATTCAACAATATGAATTATTTAAGTTTAAATCTAATGAAGATGTCAAAGATGCTTTTAACAGGTTTACAGCTATCACAAATGAGCTTGCATCACTTGGAAAGAAACTTCCAGATCCAGATCTTGTGAGGAAAATGTTGAGGATATTGCCACCATCTTGGGATGCAAAGAAAACTACTATAGAGGAAGCTCAAGACCTAAACAAGTTAATTCTCAGTTAATTGAGAGAAAAGCTCATTGCATATGAGTTACACATAAAGACCACGCAAAGAGGAGAAGACGGTACCAAAGGAATTGCATTTAAAGTCAAGGAAATAAAGCAAAATGAAACTAAATAGGTTGCTCAAGAAGCAAAGAGGTAAGAAGTTTAATGTTTTCAAGAAAAGTACTGAATATAAGCATAATGATGCAGGAAAAGCGTACAAGGAGAAAGAAAAGAAGAAAGAGAAAAGGGAGATTCAATGTTATGAATGCAAAAAGCCAAGACACATCAAATACGAATGTCCAACACTGATCAAGAAAATGGAAAATTATAAAAAGAAAAGTCGAGCAATGCTAGCAACATGGAGTGATTTAGAGGATACAGAGACAAATTCAAAGGATTCAGAAGAAGAAGAGGATGAGGTAAATCTGTGTTTAATGGCTAGTTCTAAGGTACATTCTGAATCTGATGAAGATGTAACTGAAACTGACATGCTAGTAGAAATGAGTAAGCTACTAAAGGCACTAAAAAGGGCTGATACAAAATTAACTAAGTATGAAAATGAAATAAAAGCTCTTAAGAATGAAAAGGAGGTAGTAAGGCAAACAAATTCGTTACTTGCGGATGAAAATGATATCTTGAAACAAGAAAATGAATCCATGCATGTGAGTATAGAGAAACTAAGAATAGAAAATCAACTACTTGAAGCAAAAACAAGTAACATGAAGTTAAAGATTGATGAACTGTCAAATTCGTTGAAAACTACCTTTAAGAAATTTGATGAAAGTGATAAGAAATTGACCATGTTAATTTCTTCACAAAGAGTTTGGAATGAAAAACATGGGTTAGGATATAAGCATGGTTCGAGTTCAAAATCGAATCAAAATACAGTTTTTGTTAAAGCTAAGCAAGTCTTAACTGATAAATTCAAAAGTAAAGAGTACATTTCGAATACAAATATTGTTAAAAGAAGAAATACCAGAGACTTTTACAGAAGTTATTCTGACAAGAATTATCCACACAATGGGTACTACAGAAGCAATACCAGAAGGTATAACAGAAGTTATACAAACCAGAATTTCCAGAAACAGGTAAATGACAGGTATAGGAATGTTAATTCTTATGCATGCTTCTTCTGTAATAAATTTGGTCATATTGAGAAATTTTGCTATTATAAAAGAAATAAGCTCAGTAGTCAACAAGTAAATCGAAGAAATCAAATGAGCTTATCTTTTAAAGGGCCCAAACTTGCTTGGGTTCCTAAAAGGACTTAATTCTTTCCATTTGTACAGGGACATGAAGCTAAAATAAGAGGAACTTGGTATTTGGATAGTGGATGTTCTAGACATATGACTGGAGATGCTTCATTGTTCAATAGCATAACTTGGGAAGAAAAAGGGTATGTAAAGTTTGGAGATGATAGTGGAGGTAAAATAATTGCCACTGGAACAATTGGTATGCCTACGTTTCTTATTGAAAATGTATATCTTGTGCAAGGTTTAAAACATAATTTACTTAGTATTAGTCAGTTATGTGATAAAGGTTATAAGATGATTTTTGATCAAGACAAGTGCTATGCTTTTAATGAAAATGATGAAAGATTATTTGAAGGAATTAGGAAAAGAAATATCTATCTTATAAAACCAGATGAAATCAATAATGATTGTTGCTTAATTTCTTTGAATGATCATGTTTTTGCTTGGCATAAACGACTAGGACACGTTAATTTTAATCACCTAGAAAAATTATCTAAAAAGGATTATTAAAGGATTACCTAAGATAAATATTAAACAAGATGTGAAATGTGATACTTGCTTAAAGAATAAAATGGTTTCTGTTTCTCATAAAAGTAAAAATGTAATCTCAACTAAGAGACCACTTAAATTATTGCATCTTGATCTTTTTGGACCTACTAGAGTCTTAAGCATGGGTGGAAGCAAATATGGACTTGTTATTGTTGATGATTTTTCAAGATACACTTGGGTTATATTCTTGCGACACAAAAGTGATACCTTTGATTCTTTTCAAAAGTTTGCAAAACAAATATAAAATGAAAAAGGAGTTTCCATAATTAGTCTTCGAAATGATCATGGAACAGAATTTCAAAATGCAAGTTTTTTAAATTTTTGTGAAGAACATGGTATATCTCATAATTTCTCAGCTCCATACACTCCTCAACAAAATGGAGTAGTGGAACGCAAGAATAGAACTTTACAAGAGATGACTAGATCTATGTTAAATGAGAGTGGAATTGCTAAGTATTTTTTGGCAAAAGCAGTTTCTACAGCTTGCTATATCATCAATAGAGTTTTCATTCGACCTATGACATCAAAGACTACTTATGAGATGTTTCGAGGTAAGAAACCTAACGTTTCATATTTTCATATCTTTGGATCTAAATGCTTTGTGAAAAAGAATCCACTCAACCTTGGTAAGTTTGATGAAAGATCTGAAGAAGCTATTTTCTTAGGATATTCTCTAAATAGTCGTGCTTATCGTGTTTTCAATAAGTCATCAAAAACTATTGAAGAATCTATAAATGTTAAGTTTATTGAGGATTTAAAGGATGTTGATTCTGATGAAGAAAATGACTCCAATGCTAAAGCAGAAGTTAGTTCAAAACCTAAGTCAGAAGCACCTACTGTTAACATTCGAGGATCTGACCATCCAGAACCTATTTCAGAGGTAAATACAAAAGGTACTTCAGAAGTTGTAAGATTTGAACAAGAGGCTTCTAAAGCTTGGAGGTATAAGTCTGCACATCCTTCTGATCAAATAATAGGTGATATACAATCGGGTGTTAAAACAAGAGCTAAACTACAAAATCTTGAAAATTATTTTGTGTTGTTATCTGAAATTGAACCTAGTAAGATTGAAGAAGCTTTAAATGATGCTAATTGGATTATATCTATGCAAGAAGAATTAAATCAATTTCAAAGAAACAATGTATGGAATTTAGTTCCTAGACCTAGAGGGAAGTCTATAATTGGAACTAAGTGGGTGTTTAAAAATAAATTAGATGAAGACGGTAAAATTATAAGAAATAAAGCAAGATTAGTAGCTAAAGGTTATTCACAAGAAGAAGGAATAGATTTTGATGAAACATATGCACCTGTTGCTAGACTAGAAGCAATACGGTTAATGCTTGAAGGAAGAAGTTTATGTGGAACAACCACCTGGTTTTGAAGATCATTTCAAATCACACTATGTTTTTAAATTAAATAAAGCTCTATATGGTTTGAAACAAGCTCCAAGAGCTTGGTATGAAAGATTGAGTATGTTTTTTATCTCTAAAGGTTTTCATAGAGGAAAAGTTGTCACTACTTTATTCTTGAAAACTTTTGATAATGATATCTTAGTTGTACAAATATATGTGGATGATATTATCTTTGGATCTACTAAAGAATTGTTGTGTCAAGAATTTGCTGAGACCATGCAGGTAGAATTTGAAATGTCAATGATGGGAGAGTTGACATTCTTTTTGGGACTTCAAATAAAACAAACAAAGGAAGGAATTTTTGTTCATCAAGAAAAATACACAAAACAAATATTGAAGAAATTTGGATATGATGGATGCAAAAAGGTTACAACACCTATTAGTACTTCATCAAGGTTAGACTCTGACTTAAATGGAAAGAAGGTAAGTGAAAAACTTTATAGGAGTCTTATAGGTTCTTTATTGTATTTGACTGCATCTAGACCTGATATTTTGTTCAGTGTGTGTTTGTGTGCTAGATTTCAAGCTACACCAACAGAAAGTCATTTATCAGCTGTAAAGCGAATTTTCAAATATCTAGTTAATACTTCTAATTTAGGCATATGGTATCCTAGAAATCAGAATTTTGATCTGATAGGATATTCTGATGCAGATTATGCTCGATGTAAAATTGATAGAAAAAGCACATCTGGTACTTGTCAATTCCTAAGTGATAAATTAATTTCTTGATCTTCTAAAAAACAAAATTCTGTTGCTCTATCCACAACTGAAGCTAAATATGTTTCTATTGGAAATTGCTGTGCACAAGTTTTATGGATAAAACAACAATTGAATGATTATGGAATAAATTTTAAAACTGTGCCAATTAAATGTGACAACACGAGTGCAATAAATTTGACAAAAAATCTAGTACATCATTCTAGGTCAAAGCATATAGAAATTAGACATCATTTTATTAGAGATCATGTGCATAATGGAGATATAAATGTTGAATTTGTGTCAACCGATAATCAATTTGCAGATATTTTTACTAAACCTCTTGAAAAGGTAAATTTTGAATTTATTAGAAATGAATTAGGAATTTGTAACCCCTTTTGATTTTTTTTCCCCCCGAAAATATTGAAAAATCTTTATTCATTTAAAATATTTTTTCTTTTCATTCGTTTTCTTCCTTCTCTAATTCTCTTCCTTCGAAATCTGTTCTTTTTCTCTCTCTCTATTTTCCTTCTCTCTCATTGCAACTCCAATGGCGCCTAAATCTTCAGAACACCTGATAGGAATAAAAATCCGACAAGACCTATCATTAGGGCAAGAACTGAAGGATTTCAAATCTTGGCGTTGAGGACCCATTTTGAGCAGATCGACCCGGAATTATTTATATATTAACCTCTTTTCTATTATTCTTGTATTGTGTTTTCCAATAGGCACACTTATCATATTCTATAGGGCAATGGACAAACTCTTTCAGACTCAGCTTGTGGGTTATCCATGGACCGACCTGAACCGGCGATGAGCTAGGCCGATGGATCTTATAGAAGACCGGCATCTTGAAGACCATTTCTTTTATATATTTCTTCTTTTATGAACTATTTTGGTTGTATTTTGGTTTTGGGACACTTTTATTTCCATGTAATTTTCATTTAGGGTTAGCCACCTTAAAAGTGGCAAACTTGTAATTTTGAGCACTTTTTAACCCTAGGAGTAGCAAGTATAAATACTTGCTTAAGAGAGGGTTTGAGGAGGCTTAATTTTGCAGAAAAAATACTTCACATTTCATGAGAGGGCTTAGGGTTTCCTAATTCCAAAATTCTCTTATCAATTTCAATCCCAAGAAGTTGAAATTGTGGCGAGTGCAACAAGGAGAAATCGTGAGTAATATCGATTCATCTTTGTTGTTGTTCATTTCTTCTCTAGTGAGTCATATCTAGGGTTGATTTGAATCTTTCTTGGACTTTTTAGTGATAATAATTCGTGGATAATCATCTTGTAAAGGTTTATTGTTCATTGAGATTGAATGCTTCTTAGTGATTGGCGTGAATTGGCATTATTGGAAGGATTTTGAGATCACGGTTTTGTGCTTGTCTTTATTGCTTCCTTTTGATCTGATTTTACATGAACTTCATGTTCTCTTGTGGTTATTTGGTTAATATTATCATTAGAGATTACAATTGAATCATTTGAACAACAATTTCATCAAAATCTACAAGGTGTGCACGTGAAATTGCCCTCAAGTGAACCGGTTTGTGTTTTGTGAATTGAGGTGTTTTCCTTGATTCTTTTGATTGTGCTTAAGCTTGGAATTAGGCACATCAACGCCTCAAACAAAAATCATTCAAAACAAAATCATCAAACAAGCCTTTAGTGATTCATGATGAATCTTCAAATTCTTCGGAAAAATATCAAGAACCTTCTATAGAGGAGAATCCGAGTTCCCCTGATTCCGAATCTATCATAGGTTCCAAGAAGATTTTCAAAAGAAAACGAGCCACATCGTCTTCAAAAGGAAAAGAAAAGGCTACTCAAGAAACCTCTCCGCTCAAGAAAGCATCCAAGAAGCAAACGAAACAAGAGAATATACCAAGTCTGAAACCTTCAAATTCAAAATCTCTTCGAAAGAAGAAAAATGAGGTGTGTTCTTGTAGTTTTATGGATTTTAATTTCTTTACTAGTAATGGATTTTACTGGAATGAACTATTAGAACCCATAGGATGCATGGAACTTTGCTCTACTCAAGTTCTAGTTTATGGCGAGTGTGTCAAAGAATTTTATGGAAGTTTTAAGTCTTGCGGCAGGGAATGTTTTAGTTTCCAGAGTATGTGATCAAGACATTTCAATTTCTAGGGCAGATGTAATTAAATGTCTACATCTACATGATGTAAATGATGATGTAGAGATTACAAACATGCCTATGAATGATCCGTTTGCTGCTATAAATGGAGGCTTACAAATGGATTATGGAAAAGAAGCAATGATCATTGATTTTGAGTTGTTTCCTCGAATCATACATAAGATAATTGTTGAATGTCTATGTTCAAGGAAGGGCAGTTCTACTTCAATGTCCATAGAACATGCTCAAATTATCTATGCAATGATTAACAAAAAGAATGTGGACATGGCTTCTAGAGTCATTGATCAAATTTGGAGAAATAAAGAAAGTTTGGTATTTGGGAATATACTGATGCGATTATTTGTGTTTAAAGGGATAGTTTTGCCTACCAGCTCATCTGAACCTATTAAGTTAAAAAGGATAGGTAAAGAAGTTTTTCATCACATGTCCATCTTTGTTAAGGATTGTTTGTGGTATGCGAATGATGGTGCACATTTTGTCCATCAAAAGCATATGAAAAGAATAGTTCCTTTTGGAATATCTGTTCAAGAAGGAGGTTCAGGACCTAGAATAGAGGTTGAAACAGATCATGGGAAGAAATCATATGCTGATGAGGCTGGGAAGAGTGGAACAAAAGAAGTTATATCCAATGTTGATCTGGAACAAATAAAGAATGTTGTTCGAGAAAGTTTGAAACATGAACTATCAGATTTCGTTAAGACAACTTTGAGAAATGAAGTTCTTCAACAGTCTGATCTGAGGAGACTAGAATCAATGGAATCACAAGTCAAACAAACTTCTGATATTCTTTCTGATATCAAGAAGAATTCTGAGAAAATGCTTACCGATCTCCATCACTATAGAATTCTCTATGATGAATTTAGTGCGAGAGTCAAACAAGATTTATCTAATAATGTGATTGCGTTTAATAAATTTGTCTCACAAGTGAGGAAGATTGGAGATTCAATTACTAACTCCTTCAAGACATTGGACTCCAAGACGGATAAAACCTCCCAATCTGTCACAAGTCTTCATGGTGAAATCAAGCTCTTCTTATCCAACAAATTTCCAGATTATGTTCTCTCTGGCGCTCATATCATCGACTTGGATACTTCACCAGAGAAACCTTCGTCAACCAAACATTCCACTACTCCCTCTACCTCTCGAGTCACAAGATCCAGAAAATCTTAATTCTTTATCTTAAATTTTTTTTTCGAATTAAGTTGTAAAAGACTTCTTTTATATTTTATGCATCGATTAAGGGGGAGATATCCCTTTTGTTGTTAACAAAAAGGGGGAGAATGATTCTATTATGATCAATACTGCTTGTTGCTTATGAATGATTCTATATTACTTATAAGTGCTTATGATCAATATGTTTATGTGTTCATAATGATTCTATTGTGCTTGAGATTCTGTTATAGGAATCTTGAGATTCTGTTATAGGAATATATGCTTAAACATGAAAGTTGTGTATATTTTGATTATCTAATGGTGTTTTGTTATCATCAAAAAGGGGGAGAATGTTAATGTTAGGGGAGAATGTTAAGTTCTTTAATTTAGTTTTGATGTTAACAAAAGAGGAATAATGTGTAACGAATGTTTAAGCTTGTCAGAAGCTGTTTCAGAAGATAGCAACGTAATTTTTCTAAAGTTGAACAAGGAGACAGAAGCTTGTTCAGAACCTTCAAAAGTGTTATATAAACTATTTTTGTTTTGATAGAAGGTGTTTCAGAAGTTGTGTAGTGTATCTATAGTTATCGTGTTAACCTTTCAGAAGCACTTTCAGAACCTTCATAACAGGAGGACAGTTGACAGGTTTGTTTCAGAAGCACTTTCAGAACCTTTCATATCTGTTACGAATTTTTCCAGATTACGTTCTAAATTTTATATCGATAGTTTTAATAAATTTCAAGGCCTAGCTCTACATGTCAAGTATTTTTGGGTAACATACTTGATGTGTTTTACTAAAGTTGGATTTTATATCAAGGGTTTTTTTTTTTAATTTACATAAAGTTTTACAAGATTTTATTCAAAGATTTCATTTTATGATAAAGTGAGATCATATAAGATTTACAAGTTTTATCCAGATTTAAAGTTGGATATTTATACTATATTTTGGGAGATCCAGTAGTTACAAAGATAAGGATAAGAGATATGGTTGTTATATCAAGATATGGTTCCACAATGTGAGGGATATTTTCAACAAACTTGATCCAAGAGATATATCCAAAGAAGATCTCGGTCAAACTAATTATCTAAGCTTATCCTTATCAAGAATATCACGGAATGCAGATCTTCTCCAACAGATCCAACTTATTTTTGAATTGAAAATTCAAAAATAAATTCAAGATTATCACGTGGAAAGTAGCCGTTATGATTTCTCCATATATAAAGTGTTTAATTCAAATGAAAAAGTGTGTGAAGAACGTTGATTAACAATAGAAAAAGAGAGAACATTGTTAAAAAGAAAAACGACACACGAGAAGAAAAGTCTCATACATCTTCAAGCAAAAATCTTTACATATACATGTGATCTAGAGGAAATCTAATATTCCTCATTGATGTTGTTGAAATTCCTTTCGTGAATAAGGAATTGTTTGTTGTTTCATCACTATAGTTGAGTGATTAGCTTAGTGAAGAAGCTAGAAAGACTCAACAGTGAGACTTTGCCTTGAAGAGGCTTATGTTGTATATCTTCAATTTGTTGATATAGTAAAACACAACCGGTATAGACAACCGGGACCCCGGCGTGGAGCTGGAAGAGAGGATTGACGCTCGAGGCGGAACCTCTATAAATATCTGAGCATTCTATTCTTCTCTACTTTTATTTACTGCACATTATTGTTCTTCATTATTGTTATTCACGTGATTTTATTAGTCAAGAGTTTTAGTTGATTTGCGAAAAAGTGAAATTTTAAGTAATTAATCAATTCACCCCCCCTCTTGATTAATCTAACTGGGACCAACACAACCTCTAGGGACTATGAGCAATGAGGGTAAACCTAGTCTTAAGTTTAACCTACTAGATCAAGTATTCCAACCTACACCTTATGAACCGATCTGCTCACCATCCAAGCATTTGACTAAGCAAACCAGTTAATGGTAATACTAAGGTGAGCTTTTTGATGATCCAGCTAACCTGACCAAAAAAGCTCAAACTTCATCCAGCCTCGTACCATTTGTTTTATCTACTAAAGTACTACTAGTTGTATAGTGAAATGTATCTATCCTCATGACTAATAATGTGAGATTCTAGATTATTTCTTTATAATTTTTTACAATTTTACCCCTTCAAATAATACTATGATTATATAATTTACTTTTTAAGGTTTTACTATTTTACTTTTTTCCTTTTTATTCTTTACTCTAATAGGTTTACTATAAATAGCCCCTTATGTAAGTAACCAAAAATTAGACCCTTAGCAAAAGTTGTTGTGAGAAACCCTAATTTCCCTTTTGTGCATAAAATCAAGGTAGAGAGTTAGCTTGTGCTATTGTTTTCATGGTGGGTAATATCTATGCAAAAAATAATGCACATTTAGCTAACCCATCTCATTTCGTCACTAACTTCTTCCACATTTTTTAAAGGACTCATTTTCCTTTAGAACTAGATAAGTTGATGACCTAGTGATTTATCCTCCTAGGCACATCATCCTTTAATTCTAGTATCAGAGCAAAGGTTTCAACAAGGGAAGTCATGTAAGCTAGGTTGAAGTCACCGTTAACTCAAGTGCTAAAGTTTATGTTGTTATGGTGTTGTAAGTAGTGAAGGTTATGTTGTAAAAGAGTTGAAAATGTTGAATCTTAGTGTACATAGAGGTATTGGGAACTATGACAGTGATGCCCATGAGCATGGAATGAGTGCTCATGTGCCTACTAGTTCTATAAATAATCAAATTCAGGAACTGACCACTATAGTAGCCAATCTTGCTATCACTATGCGGCATTTAGTGGAAAACCAACCTATTCATGCCTACCTAAGAGATCGACAAGCTCATAAATGAAGAAGACAAGGAAAACCCACCTTGAAATGTTCAAAGTGGTGGGGGCCTATGATGAGACCAAGGGGCAAGGAAATGAGTGGAGATAAAGGAGGTTGATGAAGAAGCTAAGGACAGCTTTAATAAGGAGTATAGTGTATAGGAAGTGTGAGTTCTTAAAGAATTGGATAATGTTAAAATGCAAATACCCTCTTTTACAAGTACTAGGGATGCAATTGACTACTTAGATTGGAAAGATGATAAGAATTATAAAGTACTAATTATTTATATAAATTATAATAATTTTTTATTTAATTCTCCTACATTTTGTATTAATATTGCACTTAATCACTTTATATTTTAATTTTAGAGTCTTAAAATATGATTTACAATTTGACACAAAAATTATATGAAGATTCAAGAAGAAAATATAATTTTTACAAGATCAAAAGTTCAATGTGCGAACACGAATGTGTCCAAACAAAGCAATTCAGCCGTGCTAACCAAGCCGAGCAGCAGCGACACATGAAACAAGCATGCCCGTGTTGCACCAAAATTCTGACCATGCCGATGCTCGACGTATACATATATATGTATATATATAGCGAGGAATTCCATTGCAGCAAGGAGAATTCATCCACCAGAAAACATGGTAGATGACATGCTCTTGTTATGCTGAAGTCCTAACCTTGCTGAACTGGAATGGTTGTATATAGCAAATGTGACTCAGCAGCCAGAAAAATCAGCTTGAGAAGCTCCGCCAAAAAAATTAGCTTGAAAGATTCACTGGAAATTATTTCCATATTTTGCCAAAGATTTCATCCAAGATCTAACCATGCTGATGACTCCAACAAATATATATGCGAGATAGACAAAAGGATTTGATCAAGGGAAGATTCGCCATGTTGCACGCCAGAAAAAACGAAAGGAAGATTTCGTCTAGTACCAAGAATGCCGAGTCTTATATATATATATGCATATAATGACAAGACAAATCCGAGAATCGGCAATGGAGATCAAATTTGGACAACAATTAGATTAAGACAATGACTAGCGAGAAGATTTGTCCACCGGAAATTTTGACCTAGAAGATACACTGGAAAGCACGAGATACATCCATATCATCCAAAGATCTAACCATATCAATTGCATTCAACATATATATATATACATATATATCAGAACAAAAGAGGGCAGCAGTCCAAGAGTAAGTTAGATTAGATTAGGAAAATAGAATTAGATGGTTAGAAAAATTAGATTAGAGGATTAAGAGATTAAAATTAGATTAGGAGATTAGAGTAGATTTTTATATTTTTAATTTTAAAGCTTTTTATTTATGCTTTTCTTTTATTATTATTGTTTTTAGATTTAACATATTTATAGCTTA
>JBBMOL010002512.1:0-23704 GCA_037954665.1 Laguncularia racemosa
TGGCAGCGTAACGCAACGGCCAGATTTAAAAACCGTGTCTCCCTCTGGCCAAAAATAACTAACTCCTCAATCTTGCTCAGTGTTTGGCATGGCTAGGAACACAGCTAGGAACACGGCTAGTAGCACTGCTAGCAACACGGCTAGGAGCACGGCTAGATTATAAACTGTGCCAAGTTCTGGAGCTTCCACTTCTTTGCAGTGTCTGCCACGGCTTCAAATACACCCCTATCACGAGTCGTGCTTCCTTTCCAAGTGATGATTTCATCTTCAGGTGTGCCTACGGTTCATGACACGGCCGTGGCTTTCCACGTGTTGTCCATGAATAACTTTAACTTGATCTTTTAAGCTTCAATTATGCTCCTTTTGTGATCTTTCTCCTTCTCTTTGGTGTTATACCCTGAAACATATATTTATCTATTAAGTACCGAATCTGCATTGATTTTATTCAAAAGATTATACAAATTCATTCTTAATGCCCATGATTTACAAGGGTTAATTTACTCTTATCACTAGTCATGGCAAGAATTGGTGAGTTTTCAAGTTCAAAAGTTGTTGAATTAAAAAACACTTCTATGCTTCTTCCCTTCCACGAAAATTATTAGTCATAAGATGATACAACAACCTTCCCAATCCAACTCCAACAAACAGCAAATTAAATTCCAAGCAAGGTAATTTCGCAAGCTCAAAACCACAACAATCAACACAATTTGCGGTTTTCACTATATCACCCTAATTGATGATTAATTCCACGAAATCAAATAAAACCAATCCCTTCTCTAAAACATATGCTCTAATACCAAAAAGATGATGTGCCTAAATCCACTTGGAAGCACAATCAAAAGACTCAAGAAAACACAAACTCAAGTCAACAACAAACCGGTTCCAAAAGGGCAAAAATAGCGTGAACCAAATGAAGATGCAATGAAATCCAAATACTCAATGTTGCATTTGTGATACCGTAGTAATAATCTCTCTAACATCACACTAATCAAATATATCCCACGTGAATAATCCACAAATTCAAAGAAAACTTCAATTCTAAGAACTCCTTTCCATAAGTGATAATCACGTTTCAAGAGGTATTCTTCAAGGATGAACCGAATTCAAATGCAAAGGATCTTAATTAAACACAAGAATTCAAAAATAATAAGAAGAAATCTGTGCAAGAACTATCTCAATTCACCCCTAGATATGAAACACTAGAGAAGAAAAGAAATCACAACAAAATGAAATTGATACTACTTACAATTTCAAGGTGTTGCACTCGCAACAATTTCAACTCTTGGGATTGAAATTGATAAGAGTCTAATGACAATTGGGAAACCCCTAATTCTCACGTGAATATGAACTCTCAATTCTGCAAAATATGGCCTCCTCAAACCCTCTCTTAAGCAAGTATTTATACTTGCTACTCCTAGGGTTAGAAAGTGGTCAAAATTACAAGTTTGCCACTTTTAAGGTGGCTAGCCCTAAATGAAAATTACAATGAAATAAAAGTGTCCCAAAACCAAAATACAACCAAAATAGTTCATAAAAGAAGAAATATATAAAAGAAATGGTCTTCAAGATACCGGTCTTCTATAGGATCCATTACCCCAGCTCATCGCCGGTTCAGGTCGGTCCATGGATAACCCAAAAGCTGAGTCTGAGGGAGTTTGTCCATTTCCCTATAAAATATGATAAGTATGCCTGTTGGAAAACACAATACAAGAATAATAGAAAAGAGGTTAATATATGAATAAATTCCGAGGTCGATCTGCTCAAATGGGCCCTCATCACCAAGATTTGAAATCCTTTAGTTATTGCCCTAATGATAGGTCTTGTCGGATTTTTATTCCTATCACTTATGATCTATGAATATCTTGCACTTCTCCCCATACAAATAATGTCTCCACAATTTATGTACAAGGACTACAAATTATCAATTCCAGAATATGTATAGCCTTTATTTTTTCAATGTCTATAGATATACATTCTTTATTGATCACAAGGCCTAAGAAAGTTACTTAATTAAGCTAGAACTCTCATTTCTTAAATTTCACATACAACCTCTTCATTTGCAATCTATTCAATACCATCCTCAAATGTTGCTCATGCTTTTCTTCACTCCTAGAGTATATTAGAATGTCATCTATAAACATAATGACAAATTTACCTAAATACTCCTAGAATACTTAGTTCATCAAATCTATGAAGGCCATTGGTGCATTTGTGAGTCCAAATGGCATTACTTAGAATTATAATGCCTGTATCGAGTTCTAAATTGTGGTCTTTTGAATACTCTCATTTCATCAAATCTTGAGCTCTCTATAATTGATCAAACAAATTATCTATCCTTAGGAGAGGGTATTTATTCTTAATGGTAAATCGATTTAGCTTCCTATAATCAGTGCACAATCGCTTACTACTATCCTTCTTCTTCACAAATAGCATAGGTTCAGCCCAAAGCAAAACAATAGGTTTGATAAACTTCTTATCCAATAATTCTTGTAACTGCTTCTTTAGCTTTTACCAACTTAGTAGGTGCCATATGATATGGGATTTTAGATATAGGACTCATACTAGGTACCACATCTACCAAATTTGATCTCCCTAACTAGGTAAGCCAAGTAGGTCTTTAGGAAAGACTTTTGTAAATTCCCTCACCACACGTACCTAATCAATTCTCACCCCTTTGTTAGATTTAACTATCACTAAAACTATCATGCTCTTGCCCTATAATTCATATATGGGCAATCTTGTTGGTCTATGTGCATCTAGCTTGAAATAAAAAGGTTCTTCTCCTGGTGGTTGAAATGGATAGTCATATTATGACAATCAATGGTTGCATGATGTCTAAACAACCAATGCATTCCCAATATCACATCAAAATACATCATCTCCAATAAGAAGGTTTGCAAATAGAATGTTACCTTACACTTCGGTACTAACCTTTCTACACATTTTGTTTATTCCTCTACCCCCACTCATTGGTACTCAAATTCAATATATTATCCGACACCTCAAAATTGAATATCATATATATATTTCTAAATGCATTAGACACACATGAATATGTTGCACTAGTATCAAATAGGATATAAACACTAGTAGAGTGTACCAATAGTATACTTACCAAAGTGTCCATGTTTGGAGTTTCTCGTCATTTTAATGCAAATACCTAAGCTAGTACTCTTTATCTTGATTCTACTAACTAAGTTCTACCAACTTGGTTTATAGCCTAGTTTCTCACAGTCTATTGTTTAGTTTGCATAGTCTACCTTACTGTATTTAGGCAATCTATCATTATATAGCTTCTCTGTTTTGTAGGTTTAACAGAAGGTATGTGGAATTGGTCTCTTTGTATAGGTTTTACTATTGTGTTCTATCTTCCCACATGAGAAACAAGCACCCTCTAGCCACTTGCACTAATTCAATTCATGTAGCCCATAGCATTTAGCACATTTGCAACCTTAACCTATTGGGGAGGTCTTAGTTTAAGAGGAGAGTGTTGCAATGACCATAAGTCTGGTCTAGAAAATTTGAAGCCTCTTACCGTTTTCTTGTACAACAATCCTTTGAGTAGGTCTCTTCCGTAATACAACCCCGATCCTTAGTATCCTCATCTCATTGTCCTTTTATGGCTCTATTCTAGGAGCTTGGCCTTATTTACCACCTCAGAATTTTTGTTCAACTGGAATGACCACACTTCTTGTTGTAATGTATGCTCTAAAACTAACACAAATCAATGAGCCCTTAACCCTCATTTGTTCTGAAGGCTATCAACATAAATTTCACTAGTCGATTTAACTCTGCCTTATACTCATCTACATATCATTTTCCTTAGTGGTAATTGTAGTATGCTACCTCCACCATATCCCATATGCTACTCAAGAAGAACTAGTCATATAGAATTTGTTTGAACCTCTCCCAAGTGATGTGTCCTACTATCAATCTTAATACACTTGACCACCATTCCAAAGTCGAGCCCTTCAGCAAATATATGGCATTGTTCACCTTTTTTTTTTTTTTTCGAGGACTCTAAATGCTATAAAGGTGATGAGAGCCATGATGGGAGCTAAGCTAGAAGGTGGAATGTGGACCCTCTTGAAGTGCCACCTGGATCGATCACAAAAAACTCGAGCGAAACGATTCAAGGAAGCACTTAACGAGTTGATAAAGGATGTCCAAGAAGCCAAAAAAGATTGGAGCAACCATGAGAATGAACTTGCATTTGTACAAGTCATTCAATGAGATCAAAGCATAGGAGGTCAAAGCTGCCAGCCTTGACAACACTGGCTTAAACGCTGCCGGCTTTGAACTGGTGTTGAAATTAGAGAGCGATAGAGGGACTACGCCATCTTCTATGTCGTCGGTGTACATCCTACACGGCTACTACGCCACCTACTATGCAGCCGACGTACATTGCTTGTTTGTTATTTTTCCGCAACTTTATTATGTTATGTCATTTTGGGCTTTTTCCTTACGAGTGGTAAACCCTATTAAAAGCTGCTAGGGTTAGATAACAGAACATACAACTTACATACAACATTGATTAATACAATTTGAGAGAATTCCTCTCTTGGTTCTCAAAAGAACTTCTCTTAAACTTATCGAATTTCTTTCATGGCATTCACATCAGACTTATCAATCGGTCATTCATCCCAATTGTGGCGTCAATAGAACATGCCAAGGTTCTTGCCTCACCTATAGGCAATGGGTCGCGATTCCACTTCGATTACTTGGTATCTTGGGTTATAATTCCAAATGTATCGGTATAGGGTTTCATCACACGTGGGCGTTGTTCGTATCAGTTTGTATCAGAGCCTAGGTTTGTTAAACATCAGTCCAGTTTGAGAAAGGTAACATCAAAACCCTAACTCCAATCATTCATATCAATTTTTCGTATTACCATTGCTTCATACTCAAGTCCATAGTGTTAATTGTTTCTTGAGTAGTGTTAGTTCATCCTATCAATCTTGTTACAAAAAAAAAAAAAAGGAGAAGAACGAAAACAAAAACAAAAAAAAAAAGAAAGAAAGAAAAAGGAAAATTCAAGCCTGGGGATTTTGTTCTTGAATTCACGGAAGAATTTGGTGTAGTTTGGATTAGTTCTAAGAGAATTTAGAAGAGGGATTGGTGAATTGATATCATATCTATTTGTGAGAATACACGAGTGATTGTGGGGTATCCTTCTTTGAGTGAAACACGTGGAATTGTGAGTTTAATTCTATATATATTTGTGCTAGTACTAACCTTTTATTGCAGGAACTATGTCGAGGCAAAATTCTTTTCAAGGTGAGAGGGGGAGGTTTGATGCTAGGTTAGTGATTGAGGCATTGAGGGGTGAGATGAAGAGAATGTTTCAGGAAGGAATGGAAAAAAATTCATGAAACGGTGGAGCGGAAACTAGAGCAATCTAAAAACGTCTTTCAAGGGTGTAAGAAGGAGAGTTCTTCTAAGAGAGGACAAAGGGGTAGAGATGAAATTTCTGATGATGAGTTTGATGGACCTTCTATCGGGAGTTATAGAGGTTATGGTGGTAGGAATAGAGGAACTAGGGATTGAGAAGATAGAGAAGATAGGAATAGAGAGGATAATCAATTGAGTAGTATCAAGATGAAGATTCCTCCTTTCCAAGGGAAGAATGATCCCGAGGGATACTTAGAATGGGAGAAGAAGGTAGAGATGGTGTTTGATTGTCACAATTATAGTGGGAGAAAGAAAGTGAAGCTTGCTGACATTGAGTTTTCGGATTATGCCATAGTGCGGTGGGATCAACTGATGTTGAATAGAATAAGGAATAGCGAACCACCCCCTTGAGTTTTGGGAAGAGATGAAGAAGGTGATGAAGAAGCAGTTTGTTCTTGCTTACTACTATCACGAATTGCACAACAATTGCAAACTCTTAAGTAAGGAAGCCGAAGTGTAGATGAGTATTTCAAGGAGATGGAGGTTACTATGATCCGAGCAAATGTTGAGGAGGATAGAGAGGCTACCATGGCTAGGTTTCTTGCTGGGTTGAATTAGAGAGATTCAAAACGTAGTAGAATTGCAAATTATGTGGAATTGGAAGATATGGTTCACATGGCTATAAAGGTTGAGAAACCAACACAGGAGGAAAGGTAGTAGTACACACGGTTTCAACAGGGTGCTGGTTCATCTAGTTGGAAGACTAACCACTGGAGGAAGGAAGAAAAGTCTTTACGCACCAAGCCAACAGGAGAGTAGAAGAAAAGGGGATCTACTCATAGTAATCAAGGTAAACCTGATTCTTCTAATCCTAGAAATCAAGACACTAAATGTTTTAAATGCCAACTCAGAGGCCATATTGCTAGTCAATGTTCGAATAGACGTGTTATGATTCTGCACAATGATGGTGAGTAGAATACTGAGGGGGATAGTGAAGATGATGATATGCCTCCATTGGAAGATGTTAGTGATGACGAGGAGCCTGCAGTAGGGAAGTTAGTGGCAGTAGTGAAGCGAGCTTTGAATGTACAGGTGAAGGTAGAAGAGGGGGTGCAACAGATAATATCTTTCATACTAGATGTTATCTAGGTGACCATATTTGTAGTTTGATCACTGATGGGGGGAGTTTAATTAATGTAGTGAGTACTTTCATTGTTGAGAGGTTGGGGCTCAAGACCACTAAACACCCTAGCCCATATAAATTGTAGTGGCTGAATGATAGTGGCGAGACTAAGGTGAGTAAGCAAGCCTTAATTGTTTTCGCATCGGTAGGTATGAGGATGAGGTATTATGCGATGTAGTGCCAATGCAGGCTTGTCATGTGTTGTTGGGGAGGCCATGGCAGTTTGATAGGAAGGTTGTTCATGATGGCTTTTCTAACAAGTATACACTTGTTCACCATGGCAAAAGCTATAATCTTAAACCCTTAATACTTAAACAGGTGTATGAGGATCAGTTGCAGCTATAGCAATCTTTTGCAAAATAAGGTGAGTGAAAAACAGAGGGAAGTGAGAGAGTAAAAGACATAGAAAAAGAAAAGGAACACAAAAGTCAATATTAAAAAGAAAAAGAGAGGAAGGCTAGAAAGAGTGTGAGAGGCCAAGTTGAAGGGGGATCAGCTTTGGTAGTGAGTGAAAAGGAGAGTGCAGCCTTGCAAAAGGAGAGTTGTGTGGCAATAGCGAGTGTAGTGAGAAGAGAGTTAGTGATGAAGCAACCTATGTTGTTGCTAGTTTTTAAAGAAACTTGTTTGAATACTAATGAACTTCTTAACTCTTTGCCTAGTGTGGTTATATCTATTGTGCAGGACTTTGAAGATGTCTTCCCTGAGAGGATTCCGAAGGTTTTTACCACCTATTCATGGTAATGAGCACCAGATTGAATTTGTACCCGGAGATCTATTCTAAACAAGCCAGCTTACAGGAGCAATCTAGAAGAGACAAAGGAACTCCAAAGGCAGGTTAATGACTTGATGGAGAAGGGGTACGTGAAAGAAAGCATGAGCCCATATGTAGTGCCTGTGATTTTGGTGCCTAAGAAGGATGGGTCATAGAGAATGTGTGTTGATTGCCGTGCCATCAACAACATCACTGTAAAGTATCGTCATCCCATTCCTCGCTTAGATGACATGTAGATGTGTTACATGGGTCTAGTGTCTTTTCCAAAATTGATTTGAAAAGCGGATATCACCAAATTAGAATGAAAGAAGGTGATGAATGGAAAACCGCATTTAAGAAAAAATATGGATTATATGAGTGGTTAGTAATGCCTTTCGGTTTAACTAACGCACCTAGTTACTTTAAAGAGACTTATAACCTTGTTTTGAGGACTTTTTTTGGCAAATTTGTGGTAGTTTATTTTGATGATATCCTCATTTACAGCAAGGATTTGGAAGACCATTATTTCATTGAGGGCTGTTTTGGAAGTGCTTCGAAAGGAGCAATTATATGCAACCTCAAAAGTGCACTTTTTGCATAAACAGACTTGGTTTCATGGCTTTTATTGTTAGTGCATAGGGAATACAGGTTGATGAGAGAAGATTCGTGCGATCCAAGAATGGCCTAGCCCAACTAATGTAAGTAATGTTTGGAGTTTCCAGACTAGCGAGCTTTTATAGGAGGTTTGTAAAGGGATTTCAGCACCATTGCAGCACCATTTACTGAAGTAATCAAGAAGAAGGGGGGGTTTTAAATTTGGGGGAGAGCAACAAGAGAAGGCCTTTCACCCCCTTAAAAATAAGTTGACTCATGCGCCACTATTTGTTTTACCTGATTTCTCTAAAACTTTTGAGATTGAGTGTGGTGCTTCAGGAATGGGTTTATTGGAGCCGTTCTCATGCAAGAGAGAAGACCAATTGCATTCTTTAGTGAGAAGCTAAGTGGGGCAACCTTGAACTACCCTACTTATACAAGGAGTTATATGCATTGGTTCAAGCTTTAGAGACTTGGCAACACTACCTTTGGCCAAAAGAGTTCGAGATCTACACTGATCATAAATCCTTAAGTACTTAAAGGGACAACAAAAGCTGAACAAAAGGCATGCCGTTGGGTGGAGTTTATCGAAACTTTTCCCTTTTATGTCATCCACTACAAGCAGGTAAAGAAAATGTTTTTTCTAATGAAATTTTCTAGAAGGTATGCTCTTATCTCTACTCTTAGTTCTAAACTGCTTGGTTTTGAGCATTTTAAAGAACTGTATGCTGCTGACCAAAGATTTTTGGTGAAGAGTAATGTTCGCTATGAAAAAAAGTGGTCATGGTAAGTTTTATAAGCATGAGGATCTTTTTTAGGGAGAATAAACTTTGCACCCCAAATTGTTCTTTAAGAGAGTTATTATGGGGGAGTCTCATGGAGGAGGATTAATGGGCATTTTGGAGTAGTTAAAACTTTAGGGGTTTTGCAGGAGCACTTCTATTGGCCTCACATGAAATGAGATTTTGAGAGGATTTGTGAGCGATGTGTCACCTAGAAGCAAGCAAAATCTAAGGTCCAACCTCATGGACTTTATACCCCACTTCTAATTCCTCATGAGCCTTGGGTAGATATTTCCACGGATTTTATGCTAGGTTTTGCCCAGGTCTGGGTATGGTAGAGACTCTATTTTGTAGTTGTTGATAGGTTTTTAAAGATTGGCACATTTCCTTGCCACAAAATAAATGATTCTTGCCATATTGCTAATTTGTTCTTTGGGGAAAGTTGTAAGATTGCATGGTATGCCTAGAACAATCGTGTCGGATCGGGATGCTAAGTTTCTTGAGCTACTTCTGAAAAGGACCCTATGGGCTAAGTTAGGAATTAAGTATTGTTCACTACTACTTGTCATCCACCCAAATGATGGTTTAAACTGAGTAGTAAATCGAACTTTATCTACTTTGTTGAGGGCTGTTATTGAAAAGAACATTAAAAGTTGGAGGATTGTTTACCTCATGTTGAATTTGCTTATAATCGCCCCAAAGCATTCTACTATTAAGTTTACTCCTTTTGAAATTTTGTATGGTTTTTTAAACCACTAACTCCTTTGGATTTATCACCTCTTCCTATTTCTGGTATTTAATCTAGATGGTAAGAAGGAAAGCAGAATTTGTTAAACAGCTCCATGAGAAGGCAAGGCTCAAATTGAGTAGAAGACAGAAAAGTATGTGAAACAAGCCAACAAGGGTCGTCAACAAGCTGTCTTGACCCTGGAGACTGGGTTTAGGTTCACATGCGCAAAGAGCGGTTTTTCCCATGCCACATCGATCAAAATTACTTCATAGAGACAATGGACCATTTCAAATTCTTGAGCGCATCTATGATAATGCTTATAAGTTTATATTTGCCAAGTGAGTATCAAGTAAGTGCTACTTTTAACGTTATTGATCTAAGTCCTTTTTTATGTAGGTGACGATTTGAGGACAAACCTTTTCAAGAGGAGGGGAATGATGAGAAAACCCTGATGGGAGCCAAGCTAAAAGGTGGAATGTAGACCCTCTTGAAGTGCCACCTAGACTGATCACAAGAATTCAAGCGAAACGATTCAAGGAAGCACTTAACGTGTTGATAAAGGACGTCCAAGAAGCCGAAAAAGATTGGAGCAACCATGAGAATGAACTTGCATTTGTACAAGTCATTCAAGGTGATTAAAGCATAGGAGGTCAAAACTGCCGGCCTTGACAACACTGGCTTAAACACGTCGGCTTTGAACCCGGGATTGAAATTAGAGAGCGATAGAGGGGGCTATGCCGTCTTCACGCCGCCGGCGTATATAACCCACGTACATCCTATGCCGGCTACTACGCTGCCTACTATGCAGCCGACGTACATTTCTTGTTTGTTATTTTTCCACAACTTTATTATGTTATGTCATTTTTGGGGATTTTCCCTTTCGAGTTGTAAAACCCTATTAAAAGCTTCTAGGGTTGGAAAACAGAACATACAACTTTCATACAACATTGATTAATATAATTTGACAGAAATTCCTCTCTTTGGGTTTTTCATGGGTGTCGAATCCAACAAAAAAAAAAACTTACTCCTAGACAATTATATGATTTGCATACAGTGGTGAGTAGGGTCGAATCCATAGGGATTGGTCAAATATATTTCTGTTCAAAGAGAATAAAGAGGAAAAGAAAAATTGGGGGGGGGGGGGGGGGGGGGGGGGGGGTTTGTTTGTGAATCAAATAATGTTGAAACAAGATAATAAAGTCAAATATTGATAAAAGTCTAGCCAAAGGAATCAAGATAGTTTAATTTTAGGAATTGATCATCGATGCAAATGTTTTCTATTCTTATTTCTAGATAAACTAGTTATGATTATTAACAAGCTCTAACAACCTATCTCTCCTTACTTCCTCGATAATCAAGACAAGCTCTTTGATTATTTCTCTTATCGATTAGACAACCCTAGACAAGCTCTTAGGATTTAATCTATTAATAGCATTAAAAATTAGAGAGACCACCAATTCATGCTAGTAGATTATAAGATAACTTATTTAAACATGATCATACACCTCCATAACATGAATTCGATCATCTATTTTATAACCAAACTGTTATTGTGTCACTAAGACTAGAACAATCAAACAAATATGGATTTGACGTGCTAGTTGACAATATATTAACTTGCTAATTAAGTAGAAGAGCTCTAATTTCATACCAATCAACAAAGATAATAATGATAAAACGTTCAGAAGATATATGAATATCCAAAAACAAAGAATAGATTAAATACAAATCAATTAGATCTCACAATTCGTGGAGAATTAAACATTTATGACCCTTAGGCTAAAAAAGTTGCTTAGCTCACATGTTCATCCTCAAAACGAAAATTAAAAGTAAAAACATAACAAGCCTCTGTTCCCGGTTGCCTGCTCTGCCTCCTTCTTCGTTCTTGTCTCCAAGATGATCCAAGATGATCATAACCCTCTAGGGTTAGTTCTATTTATATTGTTAAAGGAATAGTAGGTGATCTTTTGCTAGCAAGATACGAAAATATCTTTCCCTTTTTTATGTAAATCTCAAAGGAGTGAATAGTCGTCCCCCTTTGGCACGCCCTACAACACGGCCGTGGGTCAAGTCGTGCCTTCCTCTGGTGTAATTCACATATCATCTTCCGTGCTAGTGTGTGCCACGGCTTCAACCATGGCCATATGTCAAGTCGTGCTTCCTCTGTGGATAATCTACAATTCTTCATCCGTATCCAGTGTGTGCCACGGCTTCAACCATGGCCAGATCTCAAGCCGTGCCATCCTCTGGTTAATGTTCTACAATTTCTCATCTTGGCACGTCTTCCATTTAACTTCCACCACGACTTCAACCACGCTTCAAACATGGTTTCCACTACGGCTAGATCACGAACCGTGTCTCTCTATTGAAAAATCCACATTTCCACCTTCTTGTGCAGTGTATAGCACGGTTTTGCACCATGGGCCATATCTCAAACCGTGCCTTCTCCTTGTCTTTGATCCTAAATTGTAGATAACTTCTCTAATTTACTTGAATTAGCACCCTTTACTCCATTTAACCTGATTTATCACCATAATAGAATTAAGTACCATTTCCTTATGATTTCTATAAAATCAATAATAAATTAACACAATTTATACTATAAAGATTGAGTATAAATGGCTCTATAAATTCCCCCACACTTAAACTCTTGCTTGTCCTCAAGCAATTAAATCAAATCAATTGAGAAATCCGTCATAGATTATACGAACTTTCTTTTCATCATTCCAAGCATCTATTCATTTATAATTCATGACTTCTAATTTAATGTCTACTACTTCAACCAAATGGTTTCTGTGATCAAATTACCATGGAAAAAATTTAATAGCTAATATAAACAAAACAACTTTAATCCTCATGTTTAGCAAAAGAATTTTTTATTCCAAAAGTAATACTTTAAACCACTAAGGAAAAAACACCCAATTAAACTTCATTGGATATTAGCAAGTATATAATCCTTGCAACATAAAGTAGAAGCGTTTAAACATAAAACTCTTTGCAAGATTTTCTCCCTTTTTAATTATAAGTCTTGTTTATTAAATAATGTTTACTTTCCATGTTCTTTTGATTTGAAAAAGCATCTATTTTGACTTTTTTTTCCCCGCTTCTTTTCATGAACTTTCCCTTTTTCGCCCTTATCTTTAAAAATGATTCATTGAGTCAGCCCATCCCGGGGCCTCGTCACTTAAGTGAGGGGGTTTTTTAAAGTACCCCTACGGACTCTTCCTCACTCAAACTTTCCCAATTTTTGAATACTCTTAACTCAATTACTTGAATAAATTGGATTAATGGCTATGCTTGATTTTTTTTTTTTTTTTTTTCACTAAGGTTATAACAAACAACTTAAAAGAGTATACAGTACTTTTAAACCTAGAAGTAAACTTGTTTTTTTTTCACTTTGGGACGGACTTATTTTTTAGATTTTCCAATTTAAAGCAAAAACAAGGTAAATTTTTTTTCTTAAAGTTTTCCAACTATTTAAAATTTTAAACCCAAAGTTTTAAATTTCACAGCATTTGGTGAGAAAAGCATTTGAACAAGTCAATTTCACTTTTTGTAGTTTGCTTTTTCAAAATTTAGTAAAAATCTCCAGATTTCATGATAAGGGAAAAAAAAAATTTGGGTTTTAAAAATTGCTTAAGGCCCAAACTTTTAAAAAGTATAAGTCGGTTCTTATTCTCTAAATTTTATTACCCCTTCACCAACACTTAGCTTAAACATTTGGTCCTCACTTTTCCCTAATTCAGCACAAAAAAGAGGAAATTTTAACAACAAAAGGGGGACATTAGAGAATAAGAGAAAGGAAATACTGGTTTTCCCCCTTGTATTGGAGTTCTCCCCTTAAGCTCGGGGAGAGTGTCATTGATGATATTTTCTTTGCGCAACAAAATAAAAAAATTAAAAACAACACAGAATCAAAACAAACAAAAAATTAAAAACAAAACAAAAAAAATTTGTTTTTGGTTCCCTTTCCCATAAGGCCCTTTCTTTAACGTCTTGGTTTAAAACGTTCCTGAAATTCAACCCACAATACTCGGGGTGAGTTAAACGGGGTTTTTTTCCTTTTTTTACTTACTTGAAATCCTTCAAAAAAAGGTTTCAAACGAAAACCCAAATTGATTTTGGGAATTTTTTACCAATTTAAAGGGCTTGCGTCTAAACTGAAACCCTTTAAAATATTTTTTAGTGATAAAAAAAGGCCCAAATCCCCCGTGATTGTTGTTTTCCAAAAAACCCCCCCCCCCCTTCCCCCCCTTTCGAGAATGTTTAAAAGTAATATTTTTTGACCTACAAAAAAAATTCTTTGGGGAAAAAATAAATTTGATAATAAAAACCCTTTTTTTTTTTTTCCCTGTAGATTTTAGAAACTCCTTTAAGCTTTTTTCTTCAAATTTTCCTCGAGTTCTTGAAATTTTGAACTTTTCTTTTGCCTCCAACCTCATCCATTCGCATGTTCATTGTTTTTTAGCCCAGAACGCCCAAATTTCCCTGCTCCAAGGGAGTTGGCAGGGTTTGCCAAATATTTTTTGGAAAAGGAGAAATATCTATGGGGTTTTTTTTAAGCTGCCCGGTGGGCCTATAATGAAATTTTTTCAAGTTTTTGTGCCCCAATCCTTCCTGCTTGAATTGATTTTTTTTCCATAAAGACTTATTTCCTTTTGAGATTTTCTCCCAACCCTTTGGGTTTGAGGGGTGGTTTTGTGGGGGGGAAGGCGATGGGGAAACCCTGTTTTTTTTTAGTAAAGTTTCTACTATTTATTACAAAATTTGGGGTGCCACGATCATGATAAAGACCCTTTTTGGGTTTGTCCCAAACCCTACCCAAAAATGTGAGATTTAAAAAAATCCCCAAAACAACTTTAGAAATCTTTTAGTTGGGTGCTTTGGGGGCCCCAAACCCATTTTAAAAACAAAACCACAGCAAGAAGGATGTAAAAAATTACTTAAAAAAGGGAAAGGAAAAAAAACCCAAAAAAGTCAATACCCCATAAATCAAATTTTTCACAAGCAAGAATTGGGGTATGTGGCTTTGGGTTTTCTACGTCCTAAGTTGGCCATTTTTTTTGAAAACGTTCACAAAAAATTAAAAAACCATAAAAAATCACAAACAATGTAGGCCAAAAAAAACCCACACCCAATCCCTTTTGATTTTCCTCTTAGGGCCAAAATGCCCAAACCACATGAATGGGAAAGTGACAAAATTGAAAGCAGATGGTTTTTCGCTTGAAAATGCCCCCTTTCTAATGCTGATCAGCAAAAATTTTTCCAAAAATTAGGACCCCCCTTACATATTATTAAAGCATCATTTTTAAAATTTTTAAATCTTTTTGAGCCCTAAAAAAAATTTTAACTTTGGTTTTTTCTTAAAAACCAAATATTTGAAAAAAACAGCATACCAGGGGAAATTAAACTTTTGAATAGAAAAAAGTTTAACTCATCGGGAAAATCATTTTGGTATTGGTTTTGCCCCTTCACTGTTAGGTATTTACTAAGGGGGTCGGCAAACTAATTTTTCAGACCCTTTTCCCTACCCGCGAAATCTGATCGAACTTTGTAAAAAGATATCCCGAAAAAGTTTTGGGTTTTCGCCTCCTTCTTCGCGAGTGGGTATTTGAGAGCTGCAGGGTTCAAGAAAACCAATTCCTTTTAAGCCCAAATTTAAATTGATTTTAAATTTTTTTCCAAATGCAAAAACAACAGCCAAATTTCCCCCCTTTTTTTTCCGTTGTGGAATTTTTGCTTTGAGCATTATCCAATGTTCTGGAAAGGTAATAAATACATGAGACGCTCTTCCAACCTTTGGCCAAGAACGGCTCCAAATGCCAAAATTTCTCGAAACATACATAATTTCAAAGGGGGGGGTTTATCGGGGGGTTTGGATGATTAGAGCAGAATTAACTTATCCCCCAATGGTTTAAAAAACGTGTTTTACGGCCCCATCGAATAAATGGGGCACTTCTTTTTGCAAAAATCCCACCCTAGGGGGTTTATAATCTTGGAAAAAACCTTGATGAAGCGTCGATAGAATTTCCGCACCCCAAGAAAAGAGCGAATTTCCCATACACTTACGGGTTTAAGGTAAAAAATTTAATCAATTTCCCACCTTACTTTATCGACTTTTAAGCCCTTTAGAGGATACCCCAAAAGGGCCTAAAATGAACTTTGTTCAACCCTAAAGGACATTTTTCATTTAAATTTAAAACAAAATTCTTATCTATACATCTTTGAACACTTTTGTAAGGTTAACAAACATGAAAACAAAAGAATTTCCATAGACAGTGAAGTCCCCCCCTGAAAAACCCTATAAAATTCTCCCCATAATTTTAAAATATACTAACCAACACCCTTTTGGGAAAGTGGCTGGGGCCCCTTGTAAAAGCCCCCAAAAAGGCCCTCCTTCGATACGCAAAAGTAAAACCCAATGGGTAGGGGGAAAGTGGTCTTCTCTTGAACTTCCCCATGCCCCTGGAATTGTGAAAAAATTGAATAAACCCTCAAAACAAAAAATAGTGAAAATGGGTAGCCAAACGTTCAAGCATCTATCAAAAAAAAAGGGAAAAAAGGAAATGATCTTTTTAGTTGACGCATTTAAACTTTCCCCGTAAAACAACACTAACCCCCATCCTTTTTTAACCCAAATAGGAATTAAATCACCATCCCGAAATTTTCAAAACACGTTAAGCCTGTTTTCTTTGGGGCAACTTGAATTTTGGGTTACCCCCTTTGTGTTAAAAATTGGATAGGGTCATACCTGCAAACAAGAAATTTCAAGATCCTTTTTTTAACTACTTCCATCATAGGCGGGTTCAAAAAGCGCTGAATTCCCCGGAAGGTTTTTTCAAAAATCTTCCATTTTAAAAACTTGTCCTGCAAAGTGGAGGGGGCCTTTGTCCCCCTTTTATATCACTATGGACCCTCCAATGGCTTCTTTGTACTCTTCCCCAAAAAACCCGAATCAAAAAATTTTTTTTCTCTAAAGCACTTAGTTTTTTAGAGACTATTACAGCAAGAGTCTCATTTTCTCCAAGAAAATTTTTATTTTTGATGTTGGGTAAGGGGTTTTTAAATTTCCCGCTTTTGGGGCTGGGCCCCTAGAGGGAAGAATATTTGTTAGAAGGGGTAAATTTAAAGTAGGGCACTTTATACCTGATAGGTTGTAAGGGGTTCCCTCCCCAAAACCGCCCGGGAAATCCCGAGGATTTTTAAAGTTTCTCCCCTTTAAATTTTTTAATGCATTAATAGTTTAAAACCCTATTAAGGGAAAAACTTTCAACTCAACATCATCTATCAAATCAAATGTAGCCCGTGTTAATGGGTCCAAAAACCTCCACGACAAAAACCCGGGAGGGGTATCACTAGGATATTTCATGGCATCATAAATGTTAAATTTTTTTTAAACACTTCAACCCTCAAATTCCATAGTGAGGTTACCCTCATGTACTTAATTTTCCCTTCTGGATGTTTTTAGAAATGGTCTCCCTAAAATATCATTAAGGGAAAAAAAAAATCATCATTTCCCATGTCAAGCACATAAAAATACAGGGAAAACCAACCCATTAACTTTTACTAAAACATCTTCTAGAACTTTCCCTTTTGGATAAACATTGGGCCTATCAAAAAGTTTAAACAATAAAACTGTTTTCCCTTTAAGGGACCAACTTTTTAAAAATTGAAAAACAGAAAAGGCATAAAATTGATTGGAAAGGGTCTTAAATAAAACATAGCTTTAGTTTATTCCAAGATTACCTATTTTGCAAAGGGAAAAGTAAACATACCCGGACCTTACATTTGGAGGGAAACTTCTTCTGAAGAAAAAGCTGAAAAAATTCTCACCCACTTAAATTTTTTAAATTTCCTTTTTAAATTTGTTTTGTTAGTGACAATTTTTGAGAAATTTAGCATAAAAGGTACTTGCTTTTAATTTCATCCACAAATTAAAGTTTACCTCAACTTTGCGAAAAAATTCCAAAAATCTCTTTTTTTTCAACTTTTTTCTTGGGTTTCGCTAAACTGGTAGGGAAAAGGGGGGTTTTTTGTTTTTGACCTTTTGGGGTTTCAACGAGGGGTTTCCCTTTTATCTTTATTATTTGCTGGTCAGAGTTTCAGTTTTTTTCTCGTCTCTTTCCTTTTGATTAGTTCGGGGTCCTTTCCATTTGATCCCTGCAATTTTCCTTTCCACTTCTCAAGGTAATTGCATTAGACTTTTCTTTTGGGTTTTTTAAAGCTTGAGAAGGGAACTTACCTTGGTTTCTAACCTGTTTATAGGGGGAAGCAAGTTGGCTTACCTGATTTTCCAAATTGGGGGATGCTCTGCTTTGACTCTTGAAATTGGGTTTTTTTTAACGGCAAAATGATTTAAAAAATTTTTTTTTTTAAAAGAATTTCCGAAATGGAGGGAAATTGTGTACTTGGTTTGAGGGGTTAGGTTGGGAAGGGGTTTGGGAAGTTTTGTGGTTTTTTTGCCAATCTAAAGTTAGGATTTATCCCTCCATCCTGAAATTTTAAGTATTCGAGTTGGGATCATATTTTCCCTTTGTGGCGTCTTGGGAAACCTTTCCCACGCCCTTGGCGTTTTTCTGATTGGGCATCTTGGGAAAGGGGGGGCACATGTCCAAAAGGATGATTAAAGGGGCAGCCCAAATTCCCCAAGACTTCACCTTCTGGGTTTTCCAAAGCTAGCTGCTGCACAAGGGGGGTTAGGTTAGAAATTTGATGTTCAAGGTTAGAAACACTTACCTTTCATTTGATGTGCCTAATACATTTTAAAAAACCACCCAAAAGACTTAAAAAAAGATATTCAAGTCTAGGCAAAATCGGATCCCAAAATGGCATTTTTCAAATGAACCCTAATGTTGAAATGATGAAATTCAATTATACTAATGATATAATCTGAATACCACAATGGAAATGGTTTCTAAAACACTCAAATATCATATAATCACCGAAAATGAAGCCTCAATTTGACAAAGAAACCGTAAAGTAAGATTCCTTTTCCCAAAATGGTAAAATTCCGTTTTCAAGGAAACTTTTCAATGATGATCCAAATCAAATGTAAGTACTTCAAATAATCAAAAGAATTCGTGTACAATAAGATGTAAATCTGACCAAGAACTATTTTCAAATCAACCCTAGATACAACACACTAGAGAAGAAAAGAAATCCAAACAAAATGAAATTGATATAACTCACAATTTCAAGATGTTGCACTCGCCAAAATTTCAAGTCTTGGTTTGAAAATTGAAAAGGGAGTTGGAACCCAAGGTATAAACCCTAATTCACACGTGAAAAGAGGTGTATGTTCTGCAAAAATAAGCTCCCCTAAAACTCTCTCTTAAGCAAGTTTTTATACTTACTACTTCTAGGGTTAAAAAAGTGCTCAAAATTAACAAGTTTCCCAAATTTTAAGGTGGTTAACCCTAAATGAAAGTTACATGAAAATAAAACTGTCCCAAAACCAAAATACAACCAAAAAAGTTCAATAAACATTTACAAGATACAAAATAACATAAACCCTTCATGATCCAATGCCTCATAATAGAGAACAATCGCAGGGGCCTTTGATTGTTACCCAGAAAAATGTCCTGTGTCCAACTGAAAATTGTAGGAATTTTGGCATCCCATGGAGATATATAATTGTACCTGTAAGATTATTCTCAAAGTTTATTAGAAATAAAGACATAAGATAAAAGATGAGCAATTTGGTCAATCATCCATATTGGGTTCTGAAGAGGTTGACAGTGCCAGAATTTTTCCCATCATCTCCTCAGGTTCTAAAAGATTTCCCCTAAAATTTCTGAGGATCGTTGTGGAATTAAACCCTAGGATCTCTTTTGTTTGTTCCCCCCACTAAATGGTAGTGGACGGTTGCCTGCCCTTTTTGAAAATCGGGCCCTCAGATGGAGTATTGGAAAATGGTTATGGGGTCCCCCCATGTGAAATGTGGTTTTTTCAAACCCATCAGTTCACCCTTGATATAAAACCGGGGGGCCCGACCCAACAGCAAAGGGAACAATGCTGGAACTTTTCCAAAGGATTCATGATGTAGTTTGCCGACATCCTAGAACCTTACCCTAAGGGAAACATGTTTACTCCCTCTATTATCCAGCCAATGAAAATGAAGGACTAGGAGAGGTATAGTGCATTGTAATTTTTTTACTAGTGCAGCAGAATTAACATTGTAAAACTATCATATCGATGATGGTACCAAAGGTTTTCCTTGATTTGAAAGAGGTATAAAATTGTTACCCTTAAATATCCTGATATCAGGAGTGTGGACAAAAACCCTGCGTTTACATTGAGGGATGATATTTTCCTGTATGCTCACAGGTGATTTTGCTTCTGATTTTTTAATTTTCCCTGCAATGGTTGGTAGATTTGTGGCTCAACTGTTTATGGTTCCTCTACCCTCTCTAATGTTTCCAAAATAGTTATCACTCTCTTATTTGGACATGTGCAGCCATTTTGCCCAAACCCCATCATTTAAAACATTTAATTGGCTTTGCTTTCCCCTAGTAGATCGAGAATGTTTGCCTGTTTTTGGTGCCATGACCTCTTTCCCCTTCCCAGTGGGTAATTTTCCCCCTGATAATGGTTGGGTTGTAGTTTTCCATGTCTTGATTCCCCCCAACAGCCTTTGCTCCCCTTGTTTGATCGTCGACTGGAGGGGTCTTTAGCAGTGTTGGGCCTATAAGGAGCCCAAAAGGTTTGGGAAACCTCCTCTGTCTCTCCACTTTTAAGGCCAACTGAATCCCTCATCAAGTGTGGTATGCGCTTTTGCTAAAAACAATACACGCTATCTAATATTTTGGGACTGAGACAAATCGTGCTATAGTTTGTTCGGAGGCTCAAACAGCCCACCCTAATCATAAGGGTCTAAAATTCCTCCAAAATTCCACTGTTTGGCCCCAACCCCTAAAGGGTTTTTGCAGCGCATAAACAGCTCCTTTTTGTGTGCTGGAATGAACCTTTTCCTTTAAACAACCTCTTATATCCTCTGGTCTAAAACCTACCCTTTCCCCTTTTTCCCGACGCCTATTGGATCAGATTTTTTCCACCAAGGCGCAACCTACAATTTAAACTGCAGCCAATTGACCCTATTTTTGTCGTCAATCTCATAAACATTCGAAAAAACCTTCGACCTTATCCTCCCGGGGCCCGGTATCATTGTGTCCTTACCTTCATGGTGGAAATTGTAGTTTCACATTTCCAAAACCCCCGAGGTAGCTAAAAATCCCTTTCTGATTTAGGTTAACTCCAAAATTATCATTCTTTTTTCCATATCTGTTTCGAGGGGGGGTTTTTGGTGGAGCTACTCGAGGTGGTGTGGTTAGTTTACCATGGGGTTGTGGTAAAGTCACCCTTTCAATTTTTTGCTAGTGTAGCAACTATAGTGAAAAGCCGAAGTTTTTCCCTCCAAGTTTTTTACCTACCACTTACGCCCATGTCCTACCAAACCGGCTTTTGGTTCTTCACCCAAATTCCCCCCATTCACACTATCATTGAATTTTGTAGTCCTTGTTTTATTCCTCAAAATATATGTTCAAGGTTTCCCTTTTCCACTACAATACTTCCTTAAATCCACAAAATAGTAAAAAAAAAAG
Source organism: Laguncularia racemosa (assembly GCA_037954665.1). Taxonomy (NCBI): domain Eukaryota; kingdom Viridiplantae; phylum Streptophyta; class Magnoliopsida; order Myrtales; family Combretaceae; genus Laguncularia; species Laguncularia racemosa. The sequence continues at coordinate 21,032 of JBBMOL010002512.1, forward strand.
CAAACAACAAACCCCTTAATGTTACAATTTATAATTGCAATCACGTTAATACTCTCCTCCAAAAAAAGCCAAAAGTACACGGTTTGCAGCAAAATTAAATTTCCCCAAGTTTACTCCACGGCAACACACAAGCAACAAATAAATTAAAAATGTAATTTCCCCGGCAAAACCAAGGGAAAAATGAATTTTTAAATAAATTTCAAATTCCACGGCAAAAAATGAAGAATTAGTTTTAAAAAAGTAGCTTTCCAAAATGAAATTTCGAATCCCACTTAAGGAGCAATTACAAATTTGAATTTCAAAAAAATTCCTTATTGCAAACCTTCTCAAGGTAAAAATAAATTTAAATTCAAATGCCTTTTATTAAATCCTAACTTTTTTGATATGATTTGAATTTTAAATAAATTTCCTTTTAACCAAAATTAAAGTAAACTGCAAATTTAAAATTACAAATTTTGAAAAATTACACAATGGATTAAACAACAAACTTCAAAAAATCCAAGCCAAAGCTACTCCCGGCAACATTTTGGGAAGTTTCACATTTTCAAAAAATTTGCTAAGTAACTTCACTTTGTCTTATACTTTCCCTGAATTAGTGTCCAAAAAGTGATTTTAAACCCAAAATCAATCCACAACAGCAAAACCAAAAACCCAAAACCCCAAAACAAATTTGCAAACCCCCCCCCCCAAATACAAAACCCCAAAAATACACATTGGTTTTTTTCCCTTGATCACCTAATTTTTGACCTTCCCAATGAATCAACCAATTTTCCCCTTCTCTCCAAGAGCTCTGTACCCAAAAAGTGTGTGCCCAAACACCTTTTTAAAAAACATCCCAAAAAACTTAAGAAAAAATATTCAAGTTGGGAAAATGGATCCAAAATGGCATTTTCAAAAGACCCTAATGTTTAAATGATGAAAATTTAATTTTTACTAATGTATAATCTGAATACCCAAAGGGGAAAAAAGGTTTCTTAAAAACACTTAATATCAATAATCCACGCAAATGAAGCCCATTGACAAAAAAAAACCATAAAGTAAGATTCCTTTTCCAAAGGTGAAATTTCGTTTTAAGGAAAAATTTTTAATGTGTCTAAATCAAATGATAAGTACTTCAAAAATCACAAGAATTGTTTTACAAAAAGATGTAATTGACCAAGAATTCTTTCAACCCCCGATACAAACACTAGAGAAGAAAAGAAATCACAACAAAATGAAATTGATTAACTCAATTTCAAGGTTGCACCGCCCAATTTCAAGTCTTGGAATTGAATTGAAAGAGTTGGAAAAAAGGTATGATCCCTAATTCAACGTGAAAAGAGGTGTAGTTTTTGCAAAAATAAGCTCCCCTAAAATCTCTCTTAAGCAAGTATTTATACTTGCTACTTTGGGTTAAAAAAGTGCCAAATTCAAGTTTGCCACTTTTAAAGGGGGTAACCCCAAAAAGAAAGTTAATGGAAAAAAAACTGTCCCAAACCCCAAAAACAAACCCAAAAAAGTTCAATTAAAAATTTAAAATATACAAAAATAACATAAATCTTCATGATCCAATGCCTCAGAAAAGAGAACTGCAGCGGGCCTTTGATTGTTACCCAGAAAAAATGTCCGGTCCCAAGAAGTTGTGGGCATTTTGGCATCCCATGGAGATATATAATTTTTACCTGTAAAATTATTCTCAAACTTTATTAGAATAAAAAAAAAAAGATAAAAGATGAGCAATTTGGGCAATCATCCAGATTGGGGTTTTGAAGAGGTTGACAGTGCCAGAATTTTTCCCATATCATTTCCTTCCTTTAAAAGGTATCATGCCTTACCCAATTGTTGCGAATTGCAACCATAATGGAGATAATTCCCTAGCTTGACCAAGGGTTTTGTTTATAGGGCGCCCCCACTTGCAAATATCATTTCCTTTCCATCGGAAGCAGGCCCTTTATGAAGTATTGGATAAAAAAGTTGTTAGATATCCATGTTGTGGGCGCTTGACTAGTTGCTTGAACCTTCCATTTTTCATGAAGAGTTCGGTGTCCCCCTTTTTTTACAAAATTTCTATTCTTTACCAGGGCTCTGGCGGGGAAAAATTTGTCCAAGAAAAGGGGTTTCCATATCTGTAAGTGGTTATAGAACCCGAAGGCAAATAAAACAACCATTTTGCTTTGTACTTAAGAAAATGGAAAAAAAACACGTAAATTGTTTGACGTCGGGTTATTCCTTGGGCCTCATTTCTAGAACACACTATATGAAAATCTTTCAAAAAGTTTTGAGGGGTCTTATTTTCAAGGGCATGAAAGGTGGGGGGATAGGGTGTTCAACCCCGATTTCAACTGAATTCAACAACTGGTTTGAGATGTGATAAAAGTGGTTGTTGATTTAATTGGTGCAAAATTTCTTATGTTCTTTTGGGGTTTGCCATATGTCTTTTTTTTTCAGTATCAATGGGTGAATCAGAAGATTTGACGCCCGTTCAGTCCAGAGGATGATTGCTTCTCTTTGCGCCTTTAAAGGGCTTTCAATTCTGGGGGTTATAATAGAATATTTTTGAGAAGAAGGTTAAAAGAATAGAAATAATTTTTAACCCTCCCGGCAACGGGCCAAATTTGATGGGGGGGCAAATCCCAAAAAAAAAAAAAAATACTCCTAAAAAATTTATTGAAATTTTCTTTAGTGGTGAGTAGG
>JBBMOL010002513.1:0-23703 GCA_037954665.1 Laguncularia racemosa
GTCCTCTAAATCATAGCTAACTAAAGTTAATTTTTTAAGTCTCAAGGCCCATCATTGCTTATTTCAATCGCAGCCGCCCAATTAACTCTTTATAATTGTATTTTATCATTGGGAACCTACACTTACATATATGTATATATACATATAACTACATATAGATATAAATATACACTGTTTATACACGTAAATAGCATGGTAATAAACAAGTGTATAGTTTAAAAATTCTTTAACTCTATAATTTACTTTAACATGATAAAGAAACTAAAAGAAAATAAGATCAAGACAACCTTAGTGTGTGTATGTCAAGAATCTAAGGATGTAGAGGAGCCAACATAAAGGTATAACTTTGTACATGTACGGAAGCTTATACGAAACCACGTCTTATAATTATAAATCTAATTTGTTTGCAAAATTTTAAATTTTAACTAATGAGTTAGAACATTATAATGTAAAACAAGTAGCGGTTGGACAAATATAATTTAAACGCGACCTTCAAGTTGTAAAGGTGGAAATACAGAAAACAAATTGAAGTTAAGAGTTAAATTATTTTACAAAATGTTAGAGATAAAATAAAAAAAAATTAATTGAAAGTTAAAATAACAAAAATGTATCAATAGGCTTTGCCATAAACTTCATGTACTTCCTTCTTATGTGAAAAAAAATTGTAATTCGTATGTAGAAGCATTAAAAAGGTAAAATTAAGAAAATTTTAACATCCAAATTAGCTTAACTAAAAACTTCATACAAATTTACAACTCTTTTTTTTTTTTTTTCTAAATTGCAATTTCTTTGCAGAATTAAAATGAACTAAATACAACATTGGACAAACAATATATAAAATGGGGTATGCTGAAACTAATAAAAGAAGCCATATACATGCATGTTATTTCCTTTTCAAGTTAAATATGCTAAGAACCCATCGAACAGGAGAAAAAGCAAAATAAAATAGCTATATAAAATAGGCATACTACATGTTACTCTTCCCAATAATAATGATAATAATAATAATAATAAATTATGATCAAAACGGGATAAAATTTGGGGAAAGTGGGAAACTTAGTCAATTAAAGTTTGATTTTCTAGATAACTAATTACTTTTTATTTGTCTAAGTTACTTACTTTGAAGATTTCTCTATTGACAACTTACTTGAAGATTATTACAGTTAAGCACAATGGACAAGTGATTACTTTTTTATTATTATATGTGTTTGGGGGTGTACAATATATTAATATGATTAAAAAATTGGGTAATCTTTGGGGATGTGGGATTATGCTTATACTTGTTTGGTTTGCCTTGATTTAAGTAAAGTAACTTAATCAATTGATGATGTCTTATGTGAGTAAATTTTTGTGTTGCATGTAGATGTAAACGGATTGTGATTGTATAAAGAACTTGGGTGGGTCCCTTAAACAAATAAATTTAAATTATATTTGATAATGTAGTAAATGGACATGCATGGTATAAAACTTGCATATTGAAGGCTATCAAAACTGCGTGATGTAATAGAGGCCATAAGATGGTTTCATCCTATGATGTTACCTTGTTTTGACCTCTAGAAACTTAGTGGTATTGGGAAGTGCCATCATTTGATTGAAGCCTAGTGAAGAGATTCATTGTTTTAGGGGTATGATAACTATAGGGGCTCCACATAGCTACATCCCCTTTTTTTTCTCATATTTCACAGTAATTGAGTGATATGTTGTTTTATTAAAAATAATAATAAAACAATGGGGATAGTAGCACTTAAAGGTTACAGTTGGTTTTGTTTGCATGAGTGTGAATGGGTACGACTTCCTAAACTTGTGTCATGGAGGGTATTATACTCTTGACTGTAAAAATTTTCAATGGTTGTATACACTGTTGTATTCATATGCTTGACTTCAGGGCCTTCATCTAATAATTGATAACTTGGTTGTATTTGCATGTTGCATAACATAAGAGAGAACCTCACTAAGTAGTGGTAGCTTATAACCTTATAGTTTCTATTGTTTTTCAGGATCAATTTAGCACACTCTTAAGCTATAGGGGTAGATGGTATGTGTTTTCATATATTGAGAGCAAAGCAATACTACTCTTAGGTTTCATAATGCATATGATGGACTATTATGATAAGGGGATCCTTTAGAGTGTGACAAATAGCAGTTGAGGTAGCATGTGAATTTTACTAAACTAACGCTAAGTCAAATTAGAAGCAAGTTGATGGCTTATGAAGAAAAATGTCCTTAAATAAGAAAGTAAAAGAAAAAAAAAAAAAAGTAAGACCATTACATTTAAAGTAAGATAAATAGAGTAAGATTCTAAAGAAGTGTCAAGCAATGAAGAAGAAAATGAAGATGAAGAATTTATAATGCTTGCTTGAAGACTAAACAAACTACATAGAAAGAAAGGTAAGAACCCCATTAGTTACAATATATCTAACAAAAATAATACAGGTAAAAGCAACAATGAAAAAAGGAAAACGGGAAAAAAAGGATCTTCATGTATGAATGTAAAAAGTTTAGATACATCAAGTATGAATACCTAGTTTTCATGAAAAGGATAGAGAAGTACAAGAAGAAAAGGAAACAATCACTTATGGCTACTTGAAGTGATCTTGACGGGTTAGAAAATGAAGCAGAAGAATTAAAAAGAGAAAATGAAAAACTAATATCTATTTAATGGGAAAAATTTTGAGATAAATTCTAAATCTATATATGAAATATATATGTTGAAATGTTGGATGCTTTGTCGAAATGTAAAATAAAATAGCAAAACTAGAAAATAAGATTTTGCAAGAAGAAGTGAACAATGTGAAAATTGAAAAAGAAATATTGCAATTGATAAGGAACCCTCTGCAAACGACAATCTAGTTCTTAAGGAAGGAACAAAAAACCTAAAAGTTCCAGTTGAAGATTTGCCACAATCGTTAAAAGTTACATTTAATAAGTTTGATGAAAGTGACAAGACACTGCAAATGATTATATCCAGTCAATGAATTGATTTATCAAAATATGGTTTAGAATATGAGAAAGAAGAATTTTCGAATGCAATTGGTAAAATATATTTATTAAAGCTAAAATAGTACAAACAAATCCCAAAGTAAGTGTAAAATAGGATAAAGGGAAAGCTATTAGAATTGAAAAGCATAATAGAAACTATAATGAATATAGAAGAAGATATAATCCTAGAAATAACATGAAATATCAAAATCTAAGAACATGGAGTAGGTATTGATATTCTATACCCTATGCTTGTTGTTTTTGTAATAAGGTTGGTCATATTGAAAGATATTATTTCCATAAAAAGAACAAGCTTAGTGATCATCAAGTTAGCAAATTTGGAATATGAGCTTGAATTTCAAAGGCCTAAGGTAGTCTGGGTTCTTCGGGAAATATAATATTTATTGATGGTTGCTATAACTTGAAGCAAAATTTAAAGAAACATGGAGCCTAGATATGGATACTCACGACACATGACAAGAGATGCTTTATTGTTCATAGCTTTAACAATACAAGACAAAAAAAAAAAAAAAAAAGGTAACCTTTAGAGACAACTAGTAAAGGTAAGATCTTTGGATATGATACTATCTATCTAATTCCCCATAGTATTGAGATTGCTTATCTAGTTAAAGGATTAAAATATAATTTACTAAATATAAGTCAATTGTGTGATGAATATTTTAAAATAACCTTTGAAAAAGACTAAGATTATAGCCTTTGATAAAAATGGATTAAAAAAGCTCTCGAAAGATTTTAGGAAAGGAATTATCTATGAAATCAAACCTTTGGAATTTAAGACAAAAAGAATTGTTTCTTAACAATAAAAGATAATGTTTATCTATGCATCGAAAATTATGACATGTTAATTTTAATCAACTTGAAAGGTTAGCAAAAAATGATCTAGTAAAAGGTAATCTTAGGTTAAATACAAGGAAGATATCCATTGCTCTTCTTATTCTAAGATTAAAATGATTTCAACTCCTTACAAAAAGCAAAAAAATATGATATTAACAAAGAGACAATTGGAAATTCTTCATATGGACATATTGGTCTTGCTTGGACACTTAATCTTAGTGAAAGCAAATATAGCCTTGTTATAGTTGATGATTTTTCAAAGTACACATGGATTCAACATTTACGTCACAAGAGTGATGTATTCAAATCTTTTGAAATTTTTGTAAAAAGAGTTCAAAATGAAAAAGGAATTTTTATAATCAACCTAAGAATTAATTATGGAAAAGAGTTTGAAAATCATGAGTTTACAACTTTTTATGGAGAGAATAACATTACTTGAAAATTTCTCTACACTATATACAGCTCAACAAAATGGATTTGTTGAGCGGAAAAATGAAACCATTCAAGAAATGACCTATACTTTATTAAATTCTAGTGGTATAGCAAACTATTTTTTGGGCAAAAGCTACCTCAACAGCTTATTATATAATTAACATAGTTTATATATAAGGTCTTTTTACAAACAAAGTATGTTATGAACATTTCAGAGGAAGAAAACCTATTGTTTTCATATTTTTATGTTTTCGGAAGAAAATATTTTGTAAAAAGAAATCATTTTGATCTCGAAAATTTTGAGTAAAAAGCTGATGAAGCAATTTTTGTTGGCTATTCTTAAATAGTAGAGCTTACAAGATATAAATAAGTCAACAGTTGTGGAAGAATCAATTAATGTGAAGTTCACAAATGGAATTAGTAATGATGATTTGGATGATGAGACTCCATCGATTCTTAATCAAGAGAGATTAGTTTAAAATCTAGTAAATGAAGGATCGAGATTGAGTTTCGATTCTAAGGCTAAAGGATTATCATAATTAAGACGGACTTGGTAGAACCAATTAATGAAGATTCATCAAAACCTAGAATAGAAAAAATTGCTAAAGTACCCTTCGAAGGCCAAATGACACATATAAATTCTTTAAGGACTTAGAGATATAGATCATCTCATCAACAGAGTTAGTTATTGGCAATGTTTGACTCTAGCATTAAAATGATATCTAGTTTGAAGAAACATGAAAATCATTTTGCTCTGATTTTTTGAAATAGAACCTAGTTTTGTGAACGAAGTTCTTAAAGATAGCAATTCGATCAATGTAATGTAAGAGGAACTTGACCGATTTCAAAGAAACAGTAGTTCTAAGACCAAAAGATAAATCAATAACAAAAATAAAATGGGTTTTTTAAAAATAAGTTAGATGAAAATGGAAAGATAGCTTGGCATAAGGCTAGATTAATTACTAAAGGTTATTCACAAAGAAGAATAAATAGATTATGATGAAACATATGCATTTGTTATTAGATTAGAAGCTACAAGGTTGTTGCTTGCATATACTTGTTATAAGAATTTAAACTGTTTCATATGAATGTTAAAATTGTCTTTCTAAATGGTTATATTAAAGAAGAAGTATATGTTGAATAACCCCTAGATTTTAAAGGCCATATAAAAGAAAATTATGTGTTTAAGCTAAAAAAGCATTATATGGTCTTAAATAGGCACTTAGAACTTAGTATGAAATGTTAAGTAAATTTGTAATTAAAAATGGTTTCTCTATAAGAAAAGTAGAATACAACCTTGTTTTTGAAATATTTTGATAGTATAAATCTATGTTGATGATATTATTTTTGGGAAAAGTTGTAATGAAAAATATGTGGAGACTTTGCTAAGTTGATACAACAAAATTGGAAATGCTATGAGGGGAAAATTGAATTTATTTTTTGGGACTACAAATCAAACAAACTACTGATGGGATATTTGCTCATCAAGAGAAGTATAACAAAGCAAGTTTTAAAGAAGTTTGATTTTGACAATGTCAAAACAATAGTACTTCGATGAGTTTTCTTCAATAAGGTTAGATTTATATTCAAATGGAAAGATAGTAAAAGAAAAAATTATATTTAATTAGATTAGTTTTTTTTCTTCATTTTGATTGCATTCAGACTTGATATACTATTTTGTAAAATGTATTTGTGCACGTTTTCAAAGTTTCCCCAACTAAATCACACTCGAATTGCTATAAAGAGAATTTTTAAATATCTTATTTACACTGCAAAATTAGGTAAATTTTGGTAAATCAAAGTGTTGCAAATTTTGATAAATTGTTGACGTTTGGGGGAGAATGTTAAGTTCTCTAATTTAGTTTTTTTGATTTTAACAAAAGAGGAATGAGGTAAAAATTTTTTAAGATAGCACGAAAATTTTTTCTAAATTTGAACAAGGGGGAACAGAACTTTTTCAGAATCTTCAAAAGTTTTTAAAAGACTTTTTTTTGTTCTGAAAGAAAGTTTTTCAGAAGTTGTATAGTGTACCGTGGGTTTTTTTTGGTAACCTTTCAAAAGCACTTTCAAAACCCTTTCATAACGGGAAAGGGAACATTGGGATGGGTTTTTTTTCAGAACACTTTCAAAACCTTCAGGACAGTTTAACAGGTTTGCTTCAGAAGCACTTTCAAAACCCTTTTCATGTCTTTTAAAAAAATTTTTTTCCAGTTTAAACTTCTAAATTTTTTTATCGATAGTTTTAAAAAATTTTCCCAAGGGGCCTAATTTCCACTGTCAAGTTTTTTTGGGGGAAAAAAACAACTTGATGTGTTTTACTAAATTTTGGATTTTATATAAAAGGGTTTTTTTAAATTTACATAAAGTTTTACAAGTTTTTTATTAAAAATTTTCATTTTTTTAAAAAAGGAAGATCAAATAGGATTTACAAGTTTTATCCAGTTTAAAAATTGGGGATATTTATACAATTTTTTTGGGAGATCCACAGTTACAAAAATAAGGTTTAAGAGATATGGTTTTTAAATCCAAGTTTGGTTCCACAATTGGGGGAATTTTTCAACAAACTTGATCCAAGAGTTTATACCCAAAAAGAAGAACCGGGTCAAACTAATTATCCAAGCTTACCTCAACAAGAATTTTAAAAGAATGTAGATCTTCCCAACAGATCCAACTTATTTTTAAAATTGAAAATTCAAAAAAAAATTTCAAGTTTATCACTTTGGAAAAAGTAGCCGTTATGTTTTCCCCCCAAATAAAAATTTTTTAAATTTTCAAATGAAAAAAAGAGGGGAGAATGTTTTTTAAAAACAAAAAAGGGAGAGAACTTTTTTGAAAAAAAAAACCGACACACGAGAAAAAAGACTCATACATTTTCCCAAGCAAAAATTTTTTAACATAAACATGTGATCTAGAGGAAATCTAATTCCTAAATTGATGTTTTTAAAAATTTTCCTTTCGTGCAAAGGGAAAATTGTTTTTTTTTTCATCACTAAAATTTGAGTTTTACTTAGGAAGAACTAGAAAAAACCAAAAAGGAGGCTTTCCCTTAAAAAGGCTTGTTTGATATCTTCGATTTGTTGATATATTTAAACACAACTGATTTAAAAAACCCGGGGAAATCCCGGCGTAAACCCTGGAAGAGAGGACTAACGCTTGAGGCGGAACCTCTTAAATTTTTTAACATTCTCCCTCTTCTCTCTTTTATTTACGCAAAATTATTTTTTTTTCCATTATAGTTTTTCACGGTGATTTTATTAGCCCAAGATTTTTAGTTGTTTCGCGAAAAAGTGAAATTTTAAGAAAATTAATCAATTCCCCCCCCCTTGATTAATCAAATTTGGGAACCAACAATTTTTTATCAGACCCGGGACTCACTATTTTGATGTATCCAAAAGGTTTTTAAAAATAAGGGTTAAATTAAAATCGGCCCCCCTACTTCGATGGCTCAAACTTCTCAAATTGGAAAAAGCTAGGGAAAAATTACATCAAAGCAAAAGATTATGTTTCCCATGGCAGGCCCATTTCACATGGAATAGTTTGATCCCCTTGAACGGAGATTAAAACCTTGTCAATTCGGAGAAGAAAATTATCGAGAAAAACCCAACAAAGAAAAAAATTTAAATTACTGACTACTTTCCTCCACCCAGAGTTCTATTTAATACCCAACGTGTGCTATTGCAAAGGAGTTTTTGGATTTTCCTATCCGAAACATATGAAGGACCGATACCACAAGGAAACTAAGAAAAATGCTTTAATTCAACAGTATGAATTTTTTAAGTTTAAATCAAATTTAAAGATGTCAAAGAGGGCTTTTAAAAATTTTTCCCAGCTATCACAAATGGGGCTTGAAATCACTTGGAAAAAACCCCCCAGATCCAATTTTGTGAGGAAAATGTTGGGGATATTGCCACTATTTTTGGATGAAAAAGAAAAATGCTAATAGAGGAAGCTCAAGACCCAAAAACAAGCAATTTCTAAATCAATTGAGGAAAACCCCATGGCATATGAGTCACACATAAAAAACCACGCAAAGAGGAGAAACGGTCCCAAAAGGGAATTTCCCTTTTTAAAGTCAAGGAAATAAAGAAAAAGAAAAAAAAAACGGAAAAATAGCGACGAGGAAAAGAAGGGGACATCACCTTCTAGCACGTAGCCCAAACAACTGCTCAAAAAAGCAAAGAGGTAAGAAGTTTAATGTTTTCAAAAAAGTACTGTATAAGCATAATTTTCAGGAAAACGTACAAGGAAAAAGAAAAGAAGAAAGAAAAAAAAGGGAAATTTTAAATTGTTATGAATGCAAAAACCCCGGACCAATCAAATCCGAAGCCAACACGATCAAAAAAAGGGGAAAATTATAAAAAAAAAGTCGAGAAAAGGGCTATCAACATGGAGTGATTTAGAGGATACAGAGAAAAATTCGGGGTTTTCAGAAGAAAAAAGAGGTTTAGGCAAACTGTGCTTAATGGCTATTCTGAGGTCCCTTCCCTAAATTTTGATGAAAAAGTAACTGAAACTACATCTAGAAAAAAAGGAAAAGCTACTAAAGGCACAAAAAAGGGCTATAAAAAATTTTATTTAAGTATGAAAATAAAATTTAAACCCTCTTAAAATGAAAAAGGAGGTAGAAAAGCAAAAAAATTCTTTTACTTGGGGATGAAAATGATTTCTTGAAACAAAAAAATTGAACCCGTGCAATTAAATAAAGAGAAACAAAGAAAGAAAATAACCCCCTATTTTAAAACCCCAGAAAAAAGAAAACAAAAAGGGGAAAGATTGATAATTGGTAAAGTTCATTAAAAAAATTTACCTTTAAAAAAAATTTATAAAAGTGACAAAAAATTGACCATGTTAATTTCTTCAAAAAGGGAATTAAAAATGAAGAAACTTTGGTTTAAGGATATGAGCTTTTTTTTCGATTTTCAAAATCGAATCAAAAAACAGTTTTTGTTAAAGCAAAAAAATCTTAATTTAAAAAATTTCCCAAAAGTAAAGAGTACTTTTCAAATAAAAAAATTTTAAATTAAAAGAGGAAATACCGAGGTTGTTATAAAAATTTTATTCTGACAAAAATATCCCACAAAATTTGGGGAAATACAAAAGGGCAATGTCAGAAGGTAAAACAGAAGTTAAAACAAACCGGGGAAATTTTCCCCCGAAACGGGAAAAAGGGACATGATGGGAATTTTAATTCTTATGCATGCTTTTTCTGTAATAAATTTTTTCATTTTAAGAAATTTTGCTATTATAAAAGAAATAACCAGTAGTAAAACCAAGTAAATCGAAAAAAAACAAATGACTTATTTTTTAAAAGGGGCCCCCAAAACTTGTTTGGGTTTTCCCAAAAGGGACTTAATTTTTTTTTCCATTTGTACAGGGAAAATGAAGTAAAAAAAGGGGAACTTGGTATTTGGATAGTGGATTTTTTAAGACATATGAAGGGGGAGAGGGCTTCTTTGTTCAATAGAAAAAAATTTGGGAAAAAAAAAGGGGTTATGAAAATTTTTGGGGAATATATTTAAGGGGTTTTAAAAAAATTTTCCACTGGAACGTTTTGGGTATGCCACTTTTTCTTATTTAAAATGAATTTTCTTTTGCAAGTTTTAAAAAACAAAATTTTTACTTAGTATTAGTCAGTTTTTTGGGGAAAAAAGGTTAAAGAATTTTTTTTTGATCAAGACAATGCTATTTTTTAATAAAAAAGAAAAAGTTTATTTAAAGGGAATTAGGAAAAAAAATAACAAATCTTATAAAACCAAAGAAATCAAAAAAGATGTTTTTTTAATTTTTTTTTGAATGATCATTTTTTTGCTTGCAAAAACCGATTTGGGCCCTTGTTAATTTTAATCACTAAAAAAAATTATCAAAAAAATTTTTATTATTAAAGGTTTAAACCTAAGATGAAAAATAAACAAGACGTAAAATTTTATATTTTGTTTTAAAGAATAAAAGGGTTTTCTTTTTTTCTCATAAAAGAAAAAAAGGGAAACCCTCAACTAAAAACCCAAACCTTTTAAAAAATTTTTTGCATCTAGATCTTTTTGGCCCCTACTAATCTTAACCCATATTTTGAAGAAAATAGGGGATTTTTTATTTTTTGTTTATTTTTTCAAGATACACGGGGTTTATATTCTTGAGACACAAGAGAGATACCTTTGATTTTTTTTCAAAAATTTGCAAAACAAATAAAAAATAAAAAAAGGAGTTCCATAACAATTTTCCCGAACTGACTTTGGAATAAAATTTTTCAAAATGAAAAATTTTTTTTAAATTTTTTTGGTAAGAAAAAGGAAATATCTAAAAATTTTTTCTCAGCTCCAAACACTCCTCAAAAAAATGGAGCAGGGGAAACCAAGAATAGAACTTTACAAGAGATACTAGATCTATGTTAAATAGAGTGGAATTGCTAAGTTTTTCCCGGGGCAAAAGCATTTTTTTACAGCTTCAAATATTCACAATAATTTTTTCATTCGACCAAAGGACATAAAAGACTGCTTATGAGATTTTTCGAGGTAAGAAAAAAAATTTTTCCTTTTTTCCATATTTTTTGGACCCAAAAATTTTATTTGAAGAAAACCCCACTAACCCTTTGGGGTAAGTTTGATGAAAAAATCTGAAGAAGCTATTTTTCTTGGGGGGAATATTCTTTAAATAGTCGTGTTTAAAATTGTGTTTTCAATAATCATCAAACCCAATTGAAAAAAGATAAATTTTTAAGTTTTATTGGGGGTTTTTAAAAGGGATGTTGATTCTGATGAAAAAAAGGACTCCAATCCTAAAGAAAATTTTAGTTCAAACCTAATTTTGAAGAAACCTGCTGTTAATTTTTCCGGGGAAACTGATCATCCAGAACCTTTTTTCAAAAGGAAAAATCAGAAGGTACTTCAAATTGTAAGATTTTAAAAAAAAAGGCCCTTCAAAAAGCTTGGAAAAAAGGGGGTCCGCACATCCTTCTGATCAAATATAGGTAATATACAATCGGGGTTTAAAACAAGAGCTAAAATTACAAAATCTTAAAAAATCTTTTTTGTGATTTAAATCTAAATTGAACCTAGTAAGATTGAAGAAGCTCTGAATGATGCTAATTGGATTATGCCCTATGCAAGAAAATTAAAACAATTTCAAAGAAACAATGTAGGGAAATTTTTAGTTCCTAGACCTAGAGGAAAGTCTAAAATTTGGGAAACCCAAAAATGGTGTTTAAAAAAAAAAATTTAAAGATGAAGACGGTAAAAAAATAAAAAAATAAAGCAAGATTAGTAGCTAAATTTTTTTCCCACAAGAAAAAGGAAATTTAATTTTGATGAAACAAAAATTAAACCCGTTCTAAACTAGAAGCAATCCGGTTAATGCTTGCATAAGCATTTTATAAGGTTTTTAAAAATTTTTTAAAAGGGATGTAAAAAGTGCTTTTTTAAAGGGGTTTTATAAAGGAAAATTTTAAATGGGAAAACCACCCGGTTTTTAAAGTTTCCTTTTCAAATCAAAAAAAGGTTTTAAAAATTTAAATAAAGCACTATATGGTTTAAACAATCCCAAGAGCTTGGAAAGAAAAAAATTGAGAAATTTTTTTGATCTCAAAATTTTTTCATAGGGGAAAAGTGGATACTATTTTTATTCTTAAAAACTTTTGATAATGAATCTTATTTTGGTACAAATATTTTTGGGGAAAGATATTATTTTTTTGGATCAACAAAGAATTGTTGTGTTAAAAAAATTTTGCGAGACCACAGGCGAATTTTGAAATGTCAATGATGGGAAGTTACTTCCCTTTTGGGACTTCAAAAAAACAAAAAAAGGGGAAGGGGAATTTTGTTCATCAAGAAAAATACACAAAACAAATTTTGGAAAAAATTTTGGATATTTTTTTGGATGCAAAATTTTTACAAAACCTATAGTACTTCATAAAGGTTAGATTTTTGGCGTAAAGGGGAAAGAAGGAAAAGTAAAAAATTTTTGGGAGTTTTATAGTTCTTTTTTGTTTTTGACTGCATCAGCCCCGGGATATTTTGTTCATTTGGGGTTTGGGTGTGCTAGTTTTCAAACTGCCCCAAACCAAAATTCTTTTAAATTAAGCCGTAAAAGAATTTTCAAAACCTAGTTAATACTTCAATTTAGGCAAAGGGTTTTCCTAAAAAACAAAATTTTTTGATAAAAATGGGATACCTGATGCGATTATGCGGATGTAAAATTGTTTAGAAAAAAGCACATCTGGTACTTGTAAATTTTCCTAGGGAAAAATTTAATTTTCTTGGCCCTTCCCTAAAAAAAAAAATTTTTCTTTGCCCCTATCTACATTTAACTAAATATGTTTCAAATTGGGAAAATTTTTGCCCCAATTTTTAAAAGGATAAACCAAAAAATTGAATTATTTTTGAAAAAATTTTTAAAACTTTTCCAATTAAATTTTGACAAAAAGGGTTTCCCAATAAATTTGACAAAGAAGCCAGTACATCATTCTAGGTCAAAACATATAGAAATTAGAATCATTTTATAAAAGATCATGTGCATAATGGAGATATAAATTTTGAATTTGTTTTCAAAAACCAAAAATCAATTTTGCAGAAATTTTTTCTAAACCCCCTTTAAAAGGTAAAATTTGGAAATTTTTTAGAAAAGAATTTGGAATTTGTTTAAACCCCTTTTTATTTTTCCCCCCCCCCGAAAATATTGAAAAATCTTTATTCCCTTTAAAAATTTATTTCTTTTCATTCGTTTTTTTTTCTTCTCTAATTTTCTTTTCCCTTTGAAATCTTTTTCTTTTTTTCTCCCCAAATTTTCCCCTTTTCCTCATTGCAACTCCAATGGCGCCTAAAACATCAAATGCCTCAAAAAAAAACATTTAAAACAAAATCCAAACAACCCTTTTTTGGATTCATGACGAAAAATTTAAATTTTTTTCGGAAAAATATCAAGGAAACCCTTTAATAAAAGGAAAACCCCAATTCCCCCCGTTCCGAATCTATCATAGGTTTTCCCAAAAAGAAATTTTCCCAAAAAAAAACGACTTCAATTTGTCTTCAAAAGGGAAAAAAAAAACAAATCAAGAAACCTCTCCGCTCAAAAAGCATCCAAGAAAACAAACGAAACAAAAAGAATGGTTTCTAAATCTGAAAACCCCCAAATTCAAAATCTCTTCGAAAAAAAGAAAAAATGAGTTTTGTTTTTTGTAGTTTTGTGGGTTTTTTAAAAACTTTACTAGTAATGGATTTTACTGGGAAAGAAAATTTTAAAACCCCAAAGATGCATTTGGGAAATTTGCTTTTTAATCAAGTTTCTAGTTTTTTGGGGAATGTGTCAAAGAATTTTTTGGAAGTTTTTAAGGGCCCTTTCCCGGGAAAGGGGGTTTTTAGTTTTCCCGATATGTGATCAAGACATTTCAATTTTTAGGGAAGATTGATTTTTAAAAAACTACATCTACATGAAGTTAAAAGATGATGAGAGATTACGAACATGCCCAGGAATGATTTTTTTGCTGCTATAAATGGGGATTGAAAAGGATTATGGAAAAGAAGCAATGGTTTAAAAAAATTTCGATTTTTTTCCTCGAATCAAATTTATAAGAAAATTTTTATTTTCTATGTCCAAGGAAGGGTATTTTACTTTAATGTCCATAGAAAAATTGGGTCAAATTTTTTCTTTGCAAGATTTTAAAAAAAGGAATGAACTGGCTTTTTAGAGTCATTGATAAAAAATTTTGGGGGAATAAAAAAAGTTTTGGGGTTTGGGGAAAAAACTGATGGGATTGTTTGTGTTTAAAAAGGGGGGAGTTTTGCCTTTCCCGCTCCCTCTGAACCTATTTTAAAAAAAAGAGGGTAGGTAAATAATTTTTCAAAACTTTTGGCCCCTTTTTTTAAGGATTGTTTTTGGTATGGGGAAAATGGTGACAATTTTGTCCCAAAACATAGAAAAGGAAGTTTCCCTTTTTGGGAAATCCGTTCAAAAGGGGGTTCAAACCTAGGTTTTTAAACCCAGAACAGAGGTTTTTTAAAAGATCATTTGGGGAAAAAATCACATGGTGAAAGGCTGGGGAAAAGTTAAAAAAAAGAAATTTTTATCCAATGTGAATTTGAACAAATAAAGAATGTTTTTTTGAGAAAGTTTTAAACAGAACTACCGGGTTTGGTTAAGACAAATTATAGATTAATTTTTAAAAAAGATCTTTATCTGAAAAGGGACTTTAAACAATGGGGTTAAAAAGTTTAAAAAAAACTTCTGATATTCTTTCTGATATCAAAAAGAAATTTTTAGAAAATGATTACCGATCTCCAACACTATAGGATTCTCTTTTGATTAATTTAAATGCGAGATCCAAAAAAAATTTATCTAAAAAGTGATTGCGTTTTATAAATTTGTCTCCCAAGTGAGGAAGATTTGGGGATTCATTTTCTAAATCCTTCAAGATTTTGGACTCCCAAAACGGATAAAACATCCCAATCTGTCACAAGCCCTTTTTGGTGAAAACAAGCTTTTTCTTATCCAAAAAATTTCCAGATTTTTGTTCCTCTGGCGCTCAATATCACTTGATACTTCACCAAGAAACCTCGGGCAACCAAAAATTTCCCCCCACTCCCTACCTCTCGAGTCACAAGATCTAGAAAAACTTTTTTCTTTTAATTTTTTTTTCCCAATCAATTGTAAAAGACTTTTGGTTTTTCTTTTAAACATCCCTTTTAAGGGGGGTTTTCCCCCTTTTGGGTGTTAACAAAAAAGGGGAAATGGTAAATGTTGATGTTAGGAAAGAATGATTCTAAAATAACTATCAATGCTGCTTTTAATTATTTTATAATTTCTTATGATGCTTATTTTCCAAAGTGTTTTTTAATAAAACGATTGGCAAATTCTTTTTTTAGGAAAAAAATATGCTTAAACATTTGGGAAATTGTTGAAAATTTTGATTAAACAAAAGATGTTTTGTTATCATCAAAAAGGGGGAGAAATTTTTGATTTTTAGGGGAGAAAAGTTAAATTCCCTAATTTGTTTTGATGTTTAAAAAAAGAGGAAAAGTGGGAATGAATGTTTTTAAAATAGCACTTTAAATTTTTTTTAAGTTGAATAAGGAAAAAAGAAGCTTTTGAGAAAACCCTTTAAAAATGTTAAAAAAGACTATTTTTTGTTCTGACAGAAGGGGTTTTTAGAAGTTTTGTAGTGTATCCGAGGGTTTTCGTGATAACCTTTCAGAAGCACTTTTTAGAACCTTTATAACAGGAGAACAGTTGACAGGGTTTTTTCAGAAGCACCCTTTTAGAACCTTCAGGATAGTTTAAACAAAGGGTTTTTTTTTAGAAGCAAAAACAGAACCTTTTAAGCCCGTTTGGAATTTTTCCCCGATAACATTTTAAATTTTTTTATCGAAAAGTTTTAAAAAAATTTCAAGGCCCAGCTCCACGTGTCCCAATATTTTTTGGTTTAAAATACTTGGGTGTTTTTTACTAAAGTTGGGTTTAATCAAAAATTTTTTTAATTTTTCATAAAGTTTTTTTCAAGATTTTATTCAAAGATTTCATTTTTAAAGATAAAGGAAAATCATATAGGATTTTTTCAATTTTTTCCAAATTTTAAAAATTGGTATTTGTAAATAATAGTTTGGGAGATCCCCAGTTCAAAAAATAAGGGTAAGAACCCTGGGTTTTTATATCAAGATAAAGGTTCCACAATGTGAGGGATAACTTTTAACAAACTTGAACCCCAAAAGAAATTAAACCAAAGAAGAAACCGGGCAAAATAATTATCCAAGCTTATCCTCAACAAAAAATATCACGAAAGCAAAATCTTTTCCCCCAACAAACCAATTATTTTTGGGAAATTTAAAATTCCAAAATAAAAATTTAAGATTATCACTTTGGGAAAATACCGTTAAATTTTTTTTCCATATAAAAGTGTTTAAATTCAAATGAAAAAAAAAAGGGGAGAACGTTGATTAAAAAACAAAAAGAGAGAACGTTGTTGAAAAAAAAAAACGATACACGAGAAGAAAAGGGCTCATACATCTTCAAGCAAAAACTTTACATATACTTTTGATAAAAAAATCTGAAAATTCCCCCATTGGGTTTGTTTTAAATTTTCCCTTTTTTTAATAAGGGAATTTGTTTGTTGTTTTTATCACTGTGGTTTTAGTTATTAGCTTTTGTGAAAAAGCTAGAAAGACTCAACAGGAGACTTTGCCTTAAAGAGGGTTGTGTTTTAACTTCGATTTTTTGGGAAAAATTTAAACATAACCGGGATAAAACAACCGGGACCCCGACGTGGACTGGGAAAAGAGGACTGACGTCAAGGGGAACCCCTATAAATATCTGAGCTTTTTAAACCCCTCTACTTTTAAATTTTCTTGGGACATTATTGTTCTTCATTATTGTTTTTAATTTAAAGGGATTTTATTAGTCCAAAAAGTTTTAGTTGATTCGCGAAAAATGAAAAATTTTTAAATAATTTAAACAATTCACCCCCCTCTTGATTTAAACTAATTGGGGCCCAAAAATACAAAATTTTGTAATTGCAAAAATGAATTGGGAAAATTAAATTTTTTTTATATGTTAAATTTTAGGAGACAATTAATTTTTTTCATCTTCTAAGGGGGGGGGGGGGGGAAAAAAAATTCCCTTTTCTTTTTGGGTAGTAAAGTAAGTAAATTTTTTGATTGGAAATTTTTGCAAACAAAAAATTTTAGGATAAAACAAGAGTAGTTAGATTATTTGGGTTTTAAATTCAAAATTTTAAAAATTAAGTGTAAAAATAGAAATTTTTAAATTAACTAAAAATTCGATACAAATTCATTCTCTAAGCATATTAAAAAAAAACATCATTTTTTTAACATCATATTTTAATGGGGAAATTTTTAATAGTGTATTGTTATTGGTTTTTCGCCTGCAAAAATTTTTTAAATAAACCTTAAAAAAAGTACGATTTAAATTTAAAAAGGAATAAATAGGATTCCGCAATCCTTTTAATAAAAAGATTTTAATGGTTTGAAAAGAAAAAAGGGAAAATAAAAAAAAATTTAAAAGAAAAAATAATAAAAACAAATTAAACCAAAAAAAAGGAGGAAACCCAATAAAAGAAAGATTTTAGTTGCTAGAAAATTTTAACTAAAATTTTTATAAAAAAAAATCTTTAGGGTTGAAATTTCCTTTAATCAACCCTAAAATAAATCTTAAGAGAAAAGAAAACCCCTAAGAGGGTTAAGAAAAAACCTAAAAAGATCAAGTAAATTTTTAAAAGGAAAAAAAAAAAGGTGCTCTTTAAAAAGGGAAAATGAAATCTTGGAATTGGGTTTAAAAAAGAATCTATCTCCCCCTCTTAAGGAAATTTCCCACAAAAACCCCACCCCTCCTAAGTGGTTTGGGTCACAAGTAAACTTCCTCACTTAACAACCTTTGAAGATATTTGATGAAGAATTTATCAACGAAGAAGTTAAAGGAATTTTAAGAAGCTTTATAAAAGAGATGATTGAGGGTTTTTAAAAAAAAAAAAAATAGAAGAGAAGCAGCTCAAACATTCAATAAAAGAGGGAAACCTTTTAAATTTTTCTTGTTATGTTTGAGGGTTTTTTTTAAATTGTTGGTAATAAACTTATTGTCCTAATCTTTGGGTAGACTAACAAATTTTAAAGGGGGGGGGAGGGAAAAAAATAATTTTTTTAAAAGGGAAGAAAAATTTATAAGGGGGAAAAAACATAATATAATAAAAGGATGAAGATAGGGAAAAATATGTTTTTTAAAAAGAAAAAGGTTTTTTTTTTTTCATCGAAAAGAGAAAAGAATGTTGAAAAATGTTTTAAACATTAAAAATGTTAAGATAAATAAGTAAACTTGATAAAAACAAAGTTTAAAAAAGTAATAAATTTATGAAGGTTGATAAAAATTTGTAATTTTTTAATAAACTAAAAGGAAAGAGAAAGGGAAAAAAGTTTTGATTGAATTAATTTAAAGTTTTTTTTAAATGTATAGAATTAATTTCCAAAAAAAAGTATGAAAAATTCAAATTTTAAATTCACTTCTAGAAAGAAAAAAAAAGAAAGAAATACATAGTCAAAAAATAGTCAGAATTCTCAAATTTTTAAATATATTTACAAGTCAAAAGTTTTTCAAAGAAAAAAAAAAAAAAAATACATAATTGGGAAATTTTAATTTAAAAAAAAGAAATATTTTTTTTAAAGAAGATAAAAAAGAAATTTAAAGGGAAATTTTTAATTGCAAGTTTACCTCCACCCAAATAAAATATATTTGGGTAATATATTTGACTTTTTTCCCCAAAAGTTGGTTTTTTAAAATCAACCAAAATAACTTTTTTCAAGTCGGAAAGATATTTAAAGCAAAAAAGCAAATTATTGACTCAAAGACCAAAAAGGAAAGATTTAAAGCATTAGGGAAAAGATTGACAATGTTAAAAAATAAAAGATTAATTTTGATTTGATGAAAAAAATGTTTGAATAAAAAAAATTAAAGACAAAATATTGAAGATACTATGATCAAAGAGAAAAACAAAAATTTGAACATTATCCACAATACTATAAGTAAAAAAAGGGTGAAGCAAATGGGAAAACATATTGATAATAAAAATGACAACTGTAAAAAAAGGGGCAAAATAGATGACGAAATTTTGTTTTTTAAAAGAAAAAGAAAAAAGTTTGTTGTATTTTATTTTGGGTTTACTTTAAAAATTTTGGGTGATCACTATTAAAATTTTATTTTGATAGTTTTAAAAAATTTTATTTAATTTTTTTTAGTGTTTTTTTACTTTAAAAATATGTTTAGTTAGCTTAAGTTTTTTTATAAAGGGAGACAAATTAAGAAGTGACTAAAAGCAAAATCAGATAGTTGTAGAGTGGCTGATTATCGAATACTCACTAAGTTTTTTTTTCTTTGATATAATGGGAACAAACCCGGGAAAGGGCAACTAAGATCCTAACCCAAAAATGGGGTTTTTAAAAGTTTAAATTTAACACAAAGTAAATTACTATATATTGTTGCTTTAATTTTTTCCCTTTAACTTTTTTTCTTTTTTTTTTTTTTTTAATTTTTTTAATTTTTGTTTTATAATTTTAAATTTCCCTTGGGTAATTTAATAAGAATTCAAAATTTAAAATTCGCTAAAATAAAAATCAAAACAGATTTTCAAATTAAAATTTTTTAATTTTTTTTTTAAAAACTTTAAATAATCAATTTTATCAACATCTTAAAATTTCTAACTAGGAAAACCCAAAAAATTTCAAAAATTATAAGTTGAAAAAACACCTACCCCATAGATTTTTCCTATGCAAAGTTTCGAAGCCTTTTATAGACCATGGAAAGAATTTAGCATCCTCTATTTTCCAGTGGTCCCTTGGTAGGAAGACCTTAGATATTGGTTTAATATAGAGTGGCCCATTACTTAGTGCGACATCTTTTCAACACACCCCAGTTCAGGACATATTTGTGCCCCTTGGCTTAGGTAAGAGAATAAGAAGGTTAGAAGAAAGTGCTTAAGAGAGGGATATTTTTTCCTTTCCCCTTTCCCATCCTAGCTTCAACCACCCTCTTCCTCTTCTCATTCCTTTCCTTTCTTTGGTGCTCATCCTCCTCATTTGCCTTTACTCAACAAAGCCAAAAGGTTCCCAACCTAAAGAAGCAATAGGTTTTCCTTCATTGTCATAAAGAATGTAGATCACGCTCTCTAGTTAAGCAGTTTTAGTTTTCCCCTTGCTTTGTATCTGAGCATGCTTTTTGGGCTTTGATGTTTCGTCTGCCTTGCCTTTCCCCTTGCTAGGCATCATCTTGGTAGCTTAGCTGCCTAAGAGGTCTAAACTCCTTAAGGGGTTATACCATTTAACCTTTGGTTTGGGGGGGAAACCCCCAAAACAAACATTACCTGCATCCTTAGCATCTTTATCTAGCTGGTCAACTTGACAAACAACTAGCTTAACATGGATAATCTCTTCAAACCTATATATGCAAAAGCAAAAGAGATAGGTCAAGAGATGGTTAAAGAAGTTTTTGGGAAATTTTGGTTCAAACATAGGCTCTAAGGGGATCTTATTCCCCAGTAAGCAACGATGAAACAACTCCTTTTAGTTAGTCCTCTTCAACATGGCAACGAGCATAGACTTTTACCTTTACCTTACCCCTCATCAATAGTAATGTCCAACATCCTAAGGTAAACATTAAAAACATCTTACGCTTGAAAGGCTCATTTCTCTCTTGTATAAGCCTTATAAAAAAAATTAGCCGCATGCCAATCATTTAACATAGAATTAAATGTGTTAATAGGCTATTTTAGAATGTTGGCCTATCATGTGCTAAGGCGTTGCCAACAATTTAAGCTTTTTAGGTCTGGTCGGTGGGCCCCAACTCATAACTTAAATAAGTTAGCAGATAAGAAAAGTCAACGCTTCATACCTCCTTTATTCTTTTCCACAATCTTAAAGTTAAAAAGGAAATTTTTAAAACATTAATTGCCTTTCTTATCTAGCCCCATCAACTCTCCTTGTATATACCAGATTAGGTCCCAAGTAAGGGTCCATATTCTAAATACACCTAAAATACTTTCTATTACTCAACCTTCTTCTAAAACATTGACTTGAACATTGGAGGGGCCATGCTGGAAACAACTTTGGCATTTCCCCTTTTGCTTCTTTCCTTGTCCAATGTAGGTTTTGACACACCATTACGAGGGTCTAATAACAGCAAAGTGATTCTTAGTTTTTCTTATTTGATTACCAAAGTACAACATGTATTTGAATTAATTAATGATCCCAGACATAAATCAAAACTTTATAATTTAACTTAAAAGCTAAAGGACCTTTTATTGTCACAAATTTTTTTGGCCCAAAATATATTTACTGATAATAAATAAATAAATAAATAAACAAATATGTATTATTCACACACATATACACTTAAAGTTAACGGTAAAACTAATTTGAATTTTTTGGATAAAACTGAAAAAAAAAAAGAATATTAACAGGTACACCATTTTGGGTTTAAATGAGCTAGGTGAGGGAGATAAGCACTTTGAGGAGTAGAACTATACAAATGCTAAAACTTGGTAAGTGGATTTGCATTTTGTTAGTAGACTTATGTCTACTCGAAAAATGAATTACTTTTCTTTACTCGTTGGATTGATGTCTTGTCATATACAAGTGTTGCCTTTGTTGAGAGATTGTTGATTGAATGTGTTTATCATGACTTGGAATTTTTTTTTGTAAATTGAAATGCCCTTAAATGAATTCACTTAAGTAAAACTTATGCTCGAGCTAGGTGTAATTATTTATTTGTGAGGTTATGCTAGATTGGGTTAAAATTATAAGTGGCTTGTAATATATAGTTAATTGCCTAATGTTGTTAATACTTCATTTAGTAAATTTACGGAATGGCATGAAAAGGACCTATGAGTTGGATTTTTTGGAAAATTTGATCTTTGCTAGGTTAGGTTTTGAGCATATAAAATTCCATTCCAATTAATTTCTCCCCACTCCATGTGGTTTTCTATTAAGCAAGCCACATGTTGGGTTTTTTCTAGCCATTCTATATGATTTTAGCTAGGTTCTTGGATTGTTATTCGGAAAGCTAGTGATGTAAACTAACTGAATGATGGGCAGGCTAGGCTAGGAAACTAGTACCAGTGCATGTTAGTGCATTAGAATGGTATACATCTACTACATGATTGTTTTTATGATTAATCTTATCTTGTACTTATATATGTTGAGCTTTATGTTATTTTTGCTTCCCCTTACTTAGCTTGACAATGGGGTTTTGGGGGTATATGTTTTATCCTTAAGTTTAAGCGAAGCATAAGGGAGCCAAGATGGTAAGGGAAAATTTAATAGTTCACTAGAAGCATACTATAGTAGCTTGTTTTTGTCTTTAAGTTTGGTTTTAGATTGGTAGACAATGTAAAGAGTTTTGAAAAAAAAAAAAATGTAATGTGACTTTTAAATGAAACAAGCCCCTTTTATTATATACAATATTATAGATTGTGTTATGCTTGGGTTTTGCTAATAGGATGTCACACTTTGGTCAATGTTAATTATGAGGCAAAAATTTGACATTTAAGAAAATTTGCTTTACCTTAATTTAAACTAACTTCCCTACTTAAAAAAAGGCAAACAAAGATTCTAACTAAAATTTAAAATACGTAAAGATATGGACTAAAAAATTCCAAAATTAGGAGTTAGGTTAGATCAAAATCCATCATAAGCATTGTCATAAATCAAAATTAGATTGACCAGATTGGCATCTTTCGATTAGAACTAGACGCAATTAGAACTTGTAGGTCAGAATTAGCATACATCAAAAGCAAAAGTGTTGGAAACTCATTCCGAAGCTCTTTTTTCCAATGTTATCCAGCAATTTCTTTTCTTTTACTTGATCTTGGGTTCTGTTTTCCCATCATAACTCTCTTCTTTGGAAAAGATTCATCCCGAATCTTTTAAGTTGACATCATTAGCTCCTAGACCAAATATTAACCTATAAAACTCAAAAGAAATAAAACATGACAACTTTCACAAATATGGAACTTTAAACTTCCATGCTCAATCCTTCCATTCATCATGCACTCTGTTAATCAAAATCAAATAAGCTTGCAAACTTGAGCATAGTGGGAAAAATCTTTTTTTTTTATATAATATATGGAGTATACCCCCTACCGAGAAATGGTTGAATATGTTAGGTCCTACGTTGAGAAATTAATGTAGTATGGTTTTGAATGTTAGTTTCAAAACCCATTCTCTACAACCCTTATATCTTTCTTATTCGTGATTTTTAATAAATTCTTCTTTAACAATTTCAAGGGCTTCTTGAGTGTTCTTCTAAGAGACTTCTTCATCAACCTCTACCACTTCCAAAACCTTTTCTTCATCAATAACTTCTTTTGGAGTTTCATCCCCTTTAGTTTTTACCTTTAACTATTTCCTCATTAGTTTAGTTGTTATTTCAACAATATTTTTTAGAGATATTACTACTTGAGATTCAAGTGTGGACTTTAAAATTTTTCTATTTAACTACCTTCTTATTCCTTCACCTTCTCATTGAATCTTGAACTACTCTAAATCTTTTTGACTGTGTTTGGGGATAGGAAACATAACACAATGTGTCTATCTATAGCTAGACAATATGTATATTGGACGAATTATGACATACGTTACATTTGATTTTCCAAGGGGGTTTTCCAAATAGATAGTTGTGCAAAATCCACTTTGAAACCCATTAATAGAAAATGACAATTTTTTTTGTTTTGTTACTTGAATCACTTTATTATTATAAATAAATTCAAATGAATAGAACGTTTAAAAATATTGAAGCCCAATCTATCAACTACTACTTTAAAATTACATTAATATGACAATTATTGATTTTAAATAGCAAAACACCCTATTCAATTCTATCATGGAAGTACAAATTCTCTATAGCCATACTCATATAAAACCATAACAATAATATTTTCCCAAAATTTGCAATTTTCCA
>JBBMOL010002514.1:0-23703 GCA_037954665.1 Laguncularia racemosa
TAAAGAGTAAAGAAGAAAACTTACCTAAACAACATGGGTTGCCTCCTAAGAAGCGCTGTTGTTTAACGTCGTTAGCTCGACGTAATGAACCGGTGGAGCTCAAATGGAGATGAGAATGAGGTTCAGCTCCTCCTTTTCTTCTAAAACTGCTTGGTCCCCAAAGTAATGCTTAAGCCTTTGACCATTCACCTTGAAAACGCCTTTCTCCGGGTGTTCCAACTCAACTGTGCCGTAGGGAAAAAACCTTTTTTACCCGGAATGGACCGGATCATCTTGATTTAAGCTTCCTAGGGAACAATTTCAACCTAGAGTTGAAAAGTAACGCAAAGTCCCCTTCATTAAACTGTCCATTCCGTGGTAGCCAAGCATCATGAAACTTCTTGGCTTTCTCTTTGTATATATATGAATTGTCATATGCCATGAGCCTCCATTCATCTAGCTCATTAAGTTGCATCCTTCGATGTGCTCCAGACCTGCTGAGATCTAAATTAGCAGATTTGATCACCCAAAATGCCTTGTGCTGAATCTCAACTAGTAAATGGCAAACTTTCTCGTAGTGATACGAACCACGCCAACCCGTGACGAAACCCAATACCAATACGTTCGGAAATTCGTCGCCTAAGACGCCCAAAAACCTAAAGTGGAAACTGCGACTCGTTGTCTATAAGCGAGACAAGAACCTTGGTATAAAAACGAAGATGCCACAATCGGGATGAAAGACTGATTGATAAGTCGGGATGAACGCCACGGAAATCAATCCGATAAGTTCGATTTAGTTCTTGAAGAACCAAGAGAGGTGCCTCTCAAAAGTGTTTAATGTTCAAATATGTATGTTTATATTGTTCTAAACCCTAGGAGCTTTTATACTAGGGTTACAATTCGTGTAAAACAAGTCCAAAACGACGTAGTTTAGATAAGTGGCGTAAAAACGCGAAAACAGAACAAGCTGGCCGGCAGGGGATACACGACCGTGTACTTTTCTGTGCAACTTCGGGCAACATACACACCCGTGTACTTTGGCTATGTATCTTTCTGTGCAACTTCTGGCAACATACACGCCCGTGTACTTTGGCCGTGTATCTTTCTGTGCAATCTTGGAATTCCTACACGGCCGTGCCTTGAAAGTACACGCCATCTTCATCCCGTGTCCAGTATAACTTGTACAAAAGCAAGGATCTTCCCATGGTTGTTCCAATCCGTTCCAACTTCATGATTGCTCCAATCCTTTCCGGCTTCATGGATAACCTTTATCAACCCATTAAGTGCTTCCTTGAATCGTTTTGCTTGATTTCTTGTGATCGGTCCAGGCGGCAGTTCAAGAGGATCCACATTTCTTCTTCCGGCTTGGCTCTCATCATGGATCTCATCATTCCCCTCCTCTTGAAAAGGATTTGTCCTCAAATCATTGCCTGCATCAAATGGACTTAGATCAGTAACATCAAACATGACACTTACTGGATACTTACCTGGTAAATCTTTCTTGTATGCATTATCATTGAGGCACTCAAGAATTTGAATTGGTCCATCGCCTCTAGGAAATAATTTGGATCTACGCTGTACAGGAATCCACTCGTTGCGCATGTGAACCCAAACCCAATCTCCAGGTTCAAAAACAGCTTGTCGACAACCCTTGTTGGCTTGTTTCACATACTGCTCTGCTCTTCGCTCAATATTTAGCCTTCTCACGAAATCTGCCTTAGAATCAGCTTCAAAACTCACAAACTTGTTAAGTTGCAATGGCAATAAATAATTAGGAACCAATGGGTTAAAATCATACACAATCTCAAATGGTAAATAATGAGTAGTGCAATGTAAGGCCCTATTATATGCAAACTCCACAAATGGTAGACAATCCTTCCAAGTCTTAATGTTCTTCTCTATGATTGCCCCTAACAATTGAATTAAAGTACTGTTATCCACCTCAATTTGCCCATCAGTTTGTGGGTTACAGATAGTTGAAAACATCCGTTTAGTTCCCAACTTTTTCCACAATACTCTCAAAAAATGACTCAAAAATTTCTCATCTTGATCACTAACAATGCTTCTAGGTAAACCATGCGGACGCACTACCTTTCTGAAGAACAAATCAACAATGTGTATAGTACCATTAGTTTTATGACAAGGAATGAAATGAACCGTTTTAAAAATCCTATCCACAAAATCCTAACACAAAATCTATGGAAATGTTTATCCAAGACTCTTGAGGAATGACACTATACTCATATAACCAATCTACGAAGTCATCTAAACAAGGAATGGGATGACGATACTTTACCATAATGTTGTTGATGGAATCAACACACATTCTCCATGTTCCATCCTTCTTAGGCACCAAAATCACAGGCACTGCACATGGACTCATGCTTTCTCTCACGTACCCCTTCTCCATTAGTTCATCGACCTGCCTTTGGAGTTCCTTTATCTCCTCCGGATTGCTCCTATAAGCTGGCTTGTTTGGAATCGATGCTCCGGGTACAAGGTCAATCTGGTGCTCAATACCACGAACAGGTGGTAATCCCTTTGGAATCTCCTCAGGAAAGACATCTTCAAAGTCCTGCACAAGAGACACAACTACACTAGGCAAAGAGTTAGATAATTTGTTAGTAGTCAAACATGTTTCTTTAAAAACCAGCAACAACATAGGTTGCCTCATCACTAACGCTCTCCTTACTACACTCGCTCTTGCCACACAACTCTCCTTTTGCAAGGCTGCCCTCTCCTTTTCACTCACCACCAAAGTTGATCCCCCTTCAACTTGGCCTCTCACACTCTTTCCAGCCTTCCTCTCCTTTTCCTTTTGATCCTAACTTTTATATTCCTTTTTTTTCCTATTTTCTTTTGCTCTCTCACTCTCACTCTGCTTTTCACTCACCTTGTGTTTTGCAAACGACTGTTGTAGCTGCAACTGGTCCTCATACACTTGTTTAGGTGTTAAAGGTTTAAGGTTAAAACTTTTCCCTTGGTGAACAAGCATATACTTGTTAGAAAAGCCATCATGAACAGCCTTCCTATCAAATTGCCATGGCCTCCCCAACAACACATGACATGCTTACATTGGCACTACATCGCATAACACCTCATCCTCATATCTACCAATGCGAAAACCAATCAAGGCTTGCTTACTCACCTTAGTCTCACCACTATCATTCAACCACTGCAATTTATATGGACTAGGGTGTCTAACAGTTTTAAGCCTCAGCCTCTCAACAATAAAATTGCTCACTACATTGGTGCAACTTCCCCCATCAATAATCAAACTACAAATGTGATCTCCTAGATAACATCTAGTATGAAATATATTCTCTCTTTGCACCTCCTCTTCTTCCTTCACCTACACATTCAAAACTCTCTTCACTACAGCCACTAGCCTTCCCATTATAGGCTCCTCATCATCACTAGCATCCTCTAATGGAGGCATATCCTCTTCTTCACTATCCCCCTCAGTCTCATACTCTCCATCATCACGCAAAATCATCACACGCCTATTTGGACATTGACTAGCAATATGGCCTCTACCTTGACATTTAAAACATCTAATGTCACGATTTCTAGAAGTAGAAGATTCAGGGTTACCTTGATTACCAGGAGTAGAACCCGCTTGCCTCAACTCCCCTTTTGGTTTGGTGGGTAAAGGCTTTTCTTCCTTCTTCCATTAATTATTCTTCCAAGTAGATGAACCATTACCCTGTTGCAACCGTGCATTACTACTACCTCTCCTCTTGTGCTGGTTCTCAACTTTTATAGCCATGTGGACCATATCCTCCAATTCTACATAATGCTGCAATTCAACAACATTTTGGATTTCTCTATTCAACCCCGCAAGAAATCTAGCCATTGTAGCCTCTCTATCCTCCTCTACATTCGCCCTAATCATAGTGACTTCCATCTCCTTGAAATACTCATCTACACTCCGGCTTCCCTGCCTAAGAGTTTGCAACTTGTTGTGCAATTCACGATAGTAATACGCAGGTACAAACCGCTTCTTCATCACTCTTTTCATCTCTTCCTAAGACTCAATAGGTGGTTCGCCACTCCTCCTTCTATTCAACATTAATTGATCCCACCACACTATAGCATAATCCGAAAATTCAATGGCAGCAAGTTTTACTTTCTTTCTCCCACTATAGTTGTGACAATCAAACACCATCTCCACCTTTTTCTCCCACTCTAAGTACGCCTCAGGATCATTCTTCCCTTGGAAAGGAGGAATCTTCATCTTTATGCTACTCAATTGATCATCCTCTCTATTCCTATCTCCTCTATCATCCCAATCCCTAGTTCCTCTATTCCGACAACTATATCCTCTATAACTCCCAACAGAAGGCTCATAAAAATCATCATCCAACATTTTATCTCCACCACTCGATACTCTCCTAGAACGACTCTCCCTCTTACGCCCTTGGAATACGTTTGTGGATTGCTCTAGTCTTTGCTCTACCGTCTCATGAATTTATTCCATTCCCTCTTGGAACATCCTCTTCATTTCTCCCCTCAACACCTCAATTACTACCCTAGCATCAAACCTTCCCCTCTCACCTTCAGGAGAATGTTGTCTCGACATTGTCCCTGCAGAAAAGATTAGTACTAACACAAATATATAATTAAACCTCACGATACACTCCCTTACGTGTTTCGCTCAAAGGATGATATCACACAGTCACTCGTGTATTCTCACAAATAATGATGATATCAACTCGCCAATTTCCTCTTCTCAATTCTCTTGGAACTAACCCGAACTACACCAATTTCCTTCCATAGAATTCAAAACAACTCTAGGGTTCGTAAATTTTCCCTCTATTTTTCTATCCGATTTTTTTTTGTTTGTCTTGGTTGTTGCTCTTGATCACGTTTTTCTTTTCTTTTCTTTTCCCTTCTTTTTTTTTTCGTGATTTTTACTCTCTTTTTTTTTTTAACAATCTCCTAGGCGATATTACACTATCAAAAGACAATCAATACTATGAAATTGAATACGATAATTGATATGAACGATTGGAGTTAGGGTTTTTGATATTACCTTCCTCAACCGAACATAATGTTTTGACAAACCTAACCTCTGATACCAAACTGATATGAACCACGCCAACCCGTGACGAAACCCAATACCAATACGTTCGCAAATTCGTCGCCTAAGACGCCTAAACACCTAAAGTGGAAACCACGACCCGTTGTCTATAAGCGAGACAAGAACCTTGGTATAAAAATGAAGACGCCACAATCGGGATGAAAGACCGATTGATAAGTTGGGATGAACGCCACGAAAATCAATCCGATAAGTTCGATTTAGTTCTTGAAGAACCAAGAGAGGTGCCTCTCAAAAGTGTTTAATGTTCAAAGATGTATGTTTATATTGTTCTAAACCCTAGAACCTTTTATACTAGGGTTACAATTCATGTAAAACAAGTCCAAAACGACATAGTTTAGATAAGTGGCGTAAAAACGCGAAAACAGAACAAGCTGGCCGGCAGGGGATACACGGCCGTGTACACAACCGTGTAATTTAGCCGTGTACTTTTCTATGCAACTTCGGGCAACATGCACGCCCATGTACTTTGGCCGTGTATCTTTCTGTGCAACTTCTGGCAACATACACGCCCGTGTACTTTGGCCGTGTATCTTTCTGTGCAATCTTGGAATTCCTACACGGCCGTGCCTTGAAAGTACACGCCCTCTTCATCCCGTGTCCAGTATAACTTGTACAAAAGCAAGGGTCTTCCCATGGTTGTTCCAATCCGTTCCAACTTCATAATTGCTCCAATCCTTTCCGGCTTCATGGACAACCTTTATCAACCCATTAAGTGCTTCCTTGAATCGTTTTGCTTGATTTCTTGTGATCGGTCCAGGCGGCACTTCAAGAGGATCCACATTTCTTCTTCCGGCTTGGCTCTCATCATGGATCTCATCACGTAGACCAATTGATATGGAGTAGTATCAATGGGGGGTTTGTAAGCTGTCCGATATGCCCAGAAAGCATCATCTAACTTCTCAGCCCAATCTCGTATATGGTGAGACACGAACTTCATTAAGATACGCTTTAGGTCCCTGTTTGAAACCTCCACTTGCCCACTAGTTTAAGGGTGATAGGCGTAGCAAGACGGTGAGTCACCCCATATCGCTTAAGAATCTTTTCAACTTGCGAATTACAGAAGTGTGTACCTCTGTCACTTATGAGTGCCCGTGGGACCCGAATCTACAGAAGAGCTTCTTCAAGAATTTGACAACCACCCGGGAGTCATTAGTCGACAAGGCTTGTGCTTCTACCCATTTAGAGACGTAATCCACAGCTACCAATATGTATTTATTTCCGAAGGAAGGAAGAAAGGGCCCCATAAAGTCGATACCCCACACGTCGAATACTTCACACTCTAATATGTAGTGTTGTGGCATTTCATTCCTTTTCGATATGTTACCATCCCTCTGACATCGGTCACATCGAGCTATATAGCTCTGAGTATCCCTAAACAATGACAGCCAGTAAAATCCTGCTTCCAATACTTTGTGCGCCATCCTATTGGCACTATGATGTCCTCCCGTTGGCCCACTATGACAGTGGAATAAGATTTTCCATCCTTCTTCATGGAAAACACAACTTCGAATCATCTGGTCAG
This sequence comes from Laguncularia racemosa, assembly GCA_037954665.1. Taxonomy (NCBI): domain Eukaryota; kingdom Viridiplantae; phylum Streptophyta; class Magnoliopsida; order Myrtales; family Combretaceae; genus Laguncularia; species Laguncularia racemosa. The sequence goes on from JBBMOL010002514.1 coordinate 6,606, forward strand.
CACAAATTCTGAATAAATGTGGATCCTCCTAGTAGTAGTGCTTCAATTCGGTAAAAAATTTCTTCTTCTGTTGCTTGTTCATATCCTTAGGAAGGGCCCTTACCACTAGGTAATTGGCAATATCAGCAAACCATGGGATGATATCATCTTCAACGGTCTTGATGGCATACAATCGTTCCTCGGGGAACTCATCGTTAATCTCAACTTCGTTCGGTCTTTCTAAACAGGGATTCTCCAAACGTAACAGGTGGTCGGTAGCTAGATTTTTGGCACCTTTTTTATCTCTTATCTCAAGATCAAACTCTTGAAGAAGTAAAATCCACCGAATGAGGCGTGGCTTTGCATCCTGTTTTGTCAGCAAGAATTTCAAGGCGGAATGATCTGTGTATACGATGACCTTAGATAAGATGAGATATGGTCTGAACTTGTCAAAGGCAAAGACAACTGCCAGCAACTCTTTCTCAATCGTTGTATAGTTTTCTTGTGCATGAGTGAGTGTTTTGCTAGCATAATGAATGGGTTGAAAGTAATTGTCCTTTCGCTAACCCAGAACAGCTCCCACAGCCGAGTCACTAGCATCACACATAATCTCAAAGGGAACGTCCCATGTTGGTGTGACCATGATAGGTGCAGTGATGAGTTTTTGCTTGAGGAGTTCAAATGCAACAATGCATTCCTGGTTGAAGTCGAAGGAGGTATCCTTCTCCAAGAGTTTTGTCATTGGCCTAGCAATTTTTGAAAAATCTTTAATGAATCATCGATAGAACCCTGCATGGCCAAGAAAACTTTGTATTGCCTTAACTGAAGATGGTGGGGGAAATTTAGAAATTGCTTCGATCTTTGCCTCATCCACTTCTATGCCTTTCTTAGATATTTTATGGCCCAAAACAATACCTTCTTTTGCCATAAAATGACACTTCTCCCAATTTAGAACCAGGTTAGTGTCTTCACAACGTTGCAACACTAACTCAAGATGGTGTAGACACTTATCAAAAGAATTCCCAAAAACAAAAAAATCATCCCTGTATACTTCCATCTTATCTCCTACCATATCCTCAAAAATAGCCATCATGCATCGCAGAAAGGTGGCTGGAGCGTTGCATAATCCGAAAGGCATGCGTCGATAAGCGAAGGTCCCAAAAGGGCATGTGAATGTCGTCTTTTCCTGGTCTTTGAGTGCGATAGGAATCTAAAAATATCCAGACATCCCATTGAGGAAACAGTAATATGCATGTCCAGCTAACCTTTCAAGCATTTGGTCCATAAATGGAAGAGAAAAATGATCCTTTTGAGTTGCGTCATTTAGCTTGCGGTAATCTATACAAACTCTCCATCCAGTGACAGTTCTCATCGTGATGAGTTCATTTTTTTCATTCGGTACCACTGTCATACCGCCTTTCTTCGAAACTACTTGAATGGGGCTCACCCATGAGCTATCAGAAATCGGGTAGATCATTCCTACATCAAGCAATTTGATGACTTCTTTTTTACAACATCTTTCATATTTGAGATTAAGTCGGTGCTGCGGTTGTACCACTGGCTTGACACAATCTTCCATCAAAATTTTGTGTGTACAAAACGATGGGCTAATCCCCTTTATATCTAGAATTTTCCATGCAATTGCTTTCTTGTGTTGCCCTAGGATATGCAATAACCTTTCCTGCTGATCTCGATCCAAATTTGATGCAATTATGACTGGAAGTTTAGAATCTTCTTCCAAAAATGCATATTGAAGGTAGTCTAGCAGTTGTTTCAATTCTAGCTCAGGTGGTTCCTCAATTGAAGGTTTCAATCTCTGAATGGTGGATCTATTCATACCTTCAAAGCTTCTTTCTTCTCTCAACTCAGGATTATTATTAAGCTGATTGACAATTGCTCTAATCGCCATATTTTCAGGTTGCTCTTTCTCCCCATTCATCAAACACAATTCTAATGCATCACCAATCAACAAGTCTTGCAATGAATCCGAAACTGCGAAGTCGAGGTAGTCGATTGCATAGCATATATCATCACGGTGTAGGCTTTATTTAAGGACGTCAGGCATTTTCACTATGACCTCTTCATTTCCCACTCTCAACACTAACTTCCCATCCCCAACATCAATTATGGCTCTAACGGTAGCCAAAAATGGCCTCCCTAATATATGAGGGACCTCCACATCTGCTTCCATGTCAAGGATGACGAAATCCGCCGGGAAGATGAAGTCCTACACCTTCACTAATACATCTTCAACTACTCCTCTTGGGAATTTGACTGATCGATCGGCTAACTGAAGACTCATTTTGGTCGGTTTCGGCTCTCCAATACCTAATTTCTAGAACATCTTGTATGACATCAAATTAATGCTGGCTCCCAAATCAGCCAATGCCTGTTCTTCAGATAAATTCCCTATCAGGCAAGGGATGGTAAAGCTCCCAAGATTCTTTAACTTCTTTGGGAGTTTGTTCTAAATTACCGCAAAGCATTCTCCTCCTAAAGTTACAGTGGAGAACTCTTCAAGCTTCCTTTTGTTCGATAGCAACTCTTTCAAAAATTTTGCATATCGTGGCATTTGTGATAATGCCTCAACCAGTGGAAGGTTAATATGCAATTGCTTGAATATCTCTAAAAATCTACCATAGTGCTCATCTGTTCTGTCCTTCTTGAGTCATGCTAGATAAGGAACATTGGGCTTGTATTCTGGGATTAATGGAGGTGATGATTTCTCTTTAGGTGATTTTTCTGAATGCTTTCCCCCTTCTTTGAGAACTACTTGTTCTTTTGCTGGTTCAGTCACCCGACTCTCTTCTTCTTGAACCTTTGGTTGTAGTTCCTTACCACTTCGTAATGTGACAGCTTTAACATGTTCTCTAGGGTTGGTTTCCGTGTTTCCCGGTAGTGAACCTTGAGATCTCTCTGACAGAAGCTTAGCTATCTAACCGACCTGGTTTTCAAGATTGTGTATTGATGCCTCATGATTCCTCAGAGCCGAGTCTTGATTTTTCATAATCAAATCTAAGGACTTCTGTCTATCTTCTGAATCCTTGATGAATTTTGTGAGGAGATCTTCAAGTGGTGGTTTGGAACTCTGGACCATTGGCCTCTGATAACCTGGTGGAGGATTTGGATTGCCCTTCTGAATATTACTATTGTTAGTCCAAGAAAAATTTGGGTGATTTCTCCGTCCTGGGTTATAAGTATTGCTGTATGGATTGTTCTGGGGCCGAATTGGGTTTCCCAAATAATCCACTTGCTCTGTTTGCCCTTCCTCACCACCTGAGGGTTCCACAATAGCCAGCTGATGTTGTGAGATAGCCAACCCGTCGATCTTTCTAGATAAAGCCTCAACTTTGGACATGATAGAAGTAGCCACATCCACTTCAAGAATACCCGCCACCTTCTTTTCTCTGCCCCTACCATGTGACCATTCATAATTATTCACGGCCATGTCTTCAAAAGAGTCAAACTTTCTTCAGGAGTTTTATGGTTCAAGGTGCCACCAGCTGCGTCATCTACTGTTTGTCTCGTTTGATAGTCCAACCCATTATAAAATATCTTAACTTGAAGCCACTCTGGGATCCCATGGTGTGGGCATTTCTGCATTGAGTCCTTAAATCTCTCCCAGGTTTCATACAACGTCTCCATGTCATACTGATGATAAGATTGAATCTCAGCTCAAAGTTTAGCGGTCTTTGAAGGAGGGAAGAATTTGTCCATAAACTTCTTAATCAGACCTTGCCATGTAGTAATGGAGTTCCTCGGTAAAGAATTCAGCCACTGCTTAGCCTTGCCTTTCAAAGAGAATGGGAAGAGCCTGAGGTGGATCGCATAATCACTAACTCCATTAAATTTGAAGGTATCGCATATCTCCAGAAAGAGTTGGATATGCGCATTTGGATCTTCATCCTGTAAACCATGAAATTGAGTATATTGCTGCACCATCTGAATCACGGTAGGCTTAAGTTCAAAATTATTTGCCTCCACTCGAGGATGGACTATGCTAAAGCTAACGCCTATCAAGTTTGGCCTGGAAAAATCAGAATTGGTTCTAGGTGGCTCATTAACTCGGCCATCTCTATTATCAACCAGTTGATGATTCGGGGGATCCACAACAACATTTCCTTGATTCAGCTCTTGAGCACGATTATTGACTTGATCAGCCATTTTTTCCTTCAGTGATTCTCCTTGAATACCAAATGATGTTGACTCAGTCGAGTGTTGCTTTTTCTGATAACGAAGAATAATTTTCTCTGGCTCAGGATTAAAAACAGCAAGTTCCTTGGAGCGACTTCTGGTCATGCATTGTAAACGTAATACAAATCAATTATGAGCTCCAAATTTTCAGGAAGAAAAGGGAAAAAAGATAAAAAAGAAATAAATTGGTTAAATTAATAAGTAAAAAGTGTTTCTAATATTGGCGTATCCCCGGCAGTGGCGCCAAAAACTTGATCGTTGCTAATCATAGTTTTAATAAATTGAATTCTTATTCTTAATCTTACTATGAAGCAATAGGCAAGCGCACCTATCGTAGCGTAATATAGCGAGTAAGCACAAGGTCATCCCTCAGAGATACACCAACTACTAGTACTAACTCCGTTCCTATTATTTAACCACCACTTAATAATGTTGGTTGAAACTTAATTATTCGAATCTTAAAACTAATAACTCACTAACAACAATGGTTCTGAAGATTTATCAATTAACAAAAGCAACCTAGATCTTATTCTACTCCTTCTCTATCATGTAATTCATTAGATTTATGAAGATTGACGTAATTGACTTCTTATACTGTCGAATTCTCTAGTCAAGTTAACTACTTTCTCAAGTATATTAACCTATCTAATCCTAGGTTTATCAAATAGGATCTCTCCTTAGTTAATAGCAACCTAGAATTGCATAAAGCACATGAATTCGCATCAAAATAATCGATGTAAACAGAAGACTCTTGTTTCTTATCTCTAGAAGAACAATCAAATCTCATTAATTGCATTAAATCTAATCATAAGAGCAATTTCTCAATTGACTAATATGATATCATGCATAAATTCATATTCCGGATCTATGAATCTAAGGAACAATTGAAGGGCATGCAATTAATCATAAGAAAGCCAACAACTTCGCATTAAAAACCAAATCTTCATCACATGATAGAGAAGTTTCGAATAAAATCTAGATTTAGAGTCTACTCCTCCATAAATTGAACAAAAGAAATACAATTACTGGAAGAATAAATAAAATTCATAGTCACAACCCTTAAAGATAGAATCTTCTTCTTCGTGGGTCTTCAATTTCCTTTGGAATTGACAGAATCTTCTTTCCCCTACTGTTATGAGAGTCAGAGCAAGTACAAAATTCGTAACCTCCTTTCTAGGGCAAACTAATGGTCTATTTATACATGTACCCAGGTTGGATACATACACGAGCGGATACACGAGTAGTGCATCTCGTTCGTGTATCTCATGCTTGCTTCCAAGTGTCCTTATGTGAATATACACGAGCAAGTACATGGGAGTGTACATTGGTCGTGTATTTGAAACATCGTTGAACAACAGCAAAACTTAGATACACAAGCAAAGTACATAGGCGTGTACTTTGCTCGTGTACTTTCCAGACATCCACTTCAATATACATAAGCAAAGTACATGGGCGTGTATCTCGCTTGTGTACTTTCTAGAATTCTTTTCTTCACATGTATTGTATCCAATTCCTTCCAAACTTGATCCGACTCTTCAAAACTCCTTCCCTTAGCTCCAAAATACTCTAGAAGATCCTGAAATTAACATTCATTCCATTAAGCATCCTTTTCTTCAACAAATCATCTAAAAATTCAATAATAAAGCACAATTTCATTACTCTAGATATGGGTATTTTGCGACTTATCATGTATCTAGATGCTTGACAAGCTAACGAATCAAGATTGAACACCTAACACTAGCTGGTAAGTTACAACTACTTCCTATACTTGAATGGAAATGAGAACATGTAATTTTTCACTTCGTGGTTGCCCTCCCAAAAACTAAGGAGAAACATGATGTAATTTAGGTGATTGTAGACAAATTGACCAAGTCCACCCATTTCCTACCAATTAAAGTGGACTGTAGATTAGAGAAACTTACTCAACTGTACATCAAAGAGATTGTCACACTACATGATGTACCAGCCACTATGATTTCTGATAGGGATACTTAGTTTGTGAGTAGGTTCTGAAAAAATTCCAGATTAAGCTTTGGGTATTAAATTATAGTTTAGTATTTCTTTCTATGCTCAAATAGATAGGCATTCTAAAAGGACAACCCAAATTGTAAAAGATCTATTATGAGCATGTTCTTTGGATTATAAAGGTAATTAGGGTGACCACCTACCCTTGGTAAAATTTGCATACAACAATAGCTATTAGGCTATTATTTGGATGACTCCATATGAAGTACTATATGGCAAGAAATGTAGAAGATGTGCTTAAAAAGGCCAAAGCACATATACACAATTGCAATTGTAGAAGCAATTAAACAAATCCACAAATATGGTCGTGACCAAGCTTGAATAACCAAGTATGATATGCTTTGATACCAAAAGATGATGTGATTAAAAAGATCAAATTTAAGCACATCAAACCAATTGAAGATCCACTTCAATAAATCTCGAAAATGGCGTGACAAACAATTTCCAAATGAACCTTAATTGTATGAACTCTTGCTCTAATACCAAAAGATGATGTGCTTAAAAGGCCAAAGCACATATAAACAACAAATTCAATCAACCTCAATCAAATCCGGACAACAATCACTACAAGTGGCGTGAACCCCTTAACCTTTTTTAATCCAATTTGTAAATCAATTAATCTTAACACCAAAAGTTGATATGCTTAAATGGATCAAGAACACAACACAAGATTAAATGGAAATCCAATGATCAAGAATGCTCAAATGGCATGAACCCTTTATGCAAAAGCTTCCACGCAAAAATAGCAATTCCACTAGAATTGTGTAATTTACAATGACAATACAATTTAGGATCTAATGTCACTAATTTGCAAGAAATCCAATGATAAAATTGATCTTATAAATGACATGAAATCAAGAACCAATAGAACACAATCTAAATCAAAACTAGATATTACACACTAGTATGAAATGGAATTCAACTAAGGAAATGATATGACTCACAAATCCTTAAGTTGTTACTCACCACAATCCTTGAAGAATTGATAAGAGTCTTATGAAAATTTGAGTATGAACCCTAATTCTCATGAAAAATAAGCAGCAATTTTGTTTTCTCTCAACTTACTTCCACAAACCCTACTTAAGCAAGTATTTATACTTGCTCCATTTAGGGTTATAATGACTAAACAATTACAACTATGCCACTAAAGGGTGGCTAGTCCTAAACCCACAAATACAACCAAATAAAATGTCCCAAAAGCTCACAAAATAAATGGTTTAAAGAAAATAACAAATACAAAAATAGTCTTCACAAGCCAGCTCCAGTTTAGGTCGGTCCATAGATAACCCACAAGCTGAGTCTTAGTGAGTTTGTCCATCGCCCTGTAAAGCCAGAAAAGTATGTCTACTAGAATACAAAATACATAAGTAATAGAAAAGAGGTTAATATATAAATAATTCTAGGGTTGATTTGTTCAAAAAGGACCCTTATTGCCAAGATTTGAAATCCTTTGGTTCTTACCCTAATGATAAGTCTTGTAGGATTTTGATTCCTATCATCTCTTCGGGCCTCAAAAAGATTTGTCCTCAAATTTGACAAATCAAATGCAGTAGAGACTCTATATCCTCCTAGCAAGCCATCTGAAGAAGTATCACTGTAAAATCCCAATATCTGAAATACTACAAGGGGTGATTGCTTTCTCTCCTCCATTTCTAGGACATACCTCATCTGCAACACATATAATGGTCCATTATCCACTAAGACCTCCCCTATCTCAAACCGTTCCACTAATGTTGTTGTCTTCTTTCCTTATTCAACTGTATGTTTTTTACCCTCTTGGCCCTCTAATGGGTTGCTCAATTGCTCATAAACCTCTAAAACCTCTAAAGATGGATACAACTGCCTCTGAACAATTTGGTCCTCTAGTGGTTGGCTCATCTGACTCTGACCCTCAGGATCCTCTAACGGTTGGCACATTTGTGTCTGATAAGTTTTGTCCTCTGTATGTTAGCTCATGTAACTAGGAACCTTAGGAACCTCTGAAGGTTGGCATATCTGCTTCTACACAATTTGGTCCTCTGAAGGTTGGTTCATGTGGTTATGATTCTCAGGAATCTCTGATGGTCTACGGATCTATTGTTGAACCTTTTGGACCTCTGAAGGTGACATCGAATTCAGAATGATGCGTTTTCCCTCTTTCTTAAATACATATGTATTCTTGAATCTATCATGTAAGACCCTCCTGTCATATAACCATGGCCTACCAAGCTATTTTAGGATGTACACATAAGAAGAATATCACATTCAAGCTCATCACAATACTTATCCCCTATACTGAAGGGTACCTTAGCCCTTTTGGTCACATAAAGGCTCTCATGATCATTTAACCAATGTAATATGTAGGGTTTAGGATGTGGGGTAGTTATAAGTTTCAATTTCGATACTAATGATGCAGCTACAACATTAGTACAACTACCACCATCAAAAATAATGACACACAAGTTTCTTTATACCCTACAAGAACTATGGAATAAATTTACTCTTTGTCTATCATCAATAGTTGGAGAAGAAGTCAATACTTGATGTACTAAATCAGTAGAAGTATACACATCATTTGACATGGTTGCTAACTAACTTCAACAACTTAACAACACACTTCACTACACGCACCACAACAACATACCCTCACACACCCACGATGCAACACACAACCAATACAATAAATACTTATTATCACTTTAAGTAAAGTCAAGTAAAATAATTGAAGCACAAATAAATATTTCCAAGTAGTTAAGAAATTAAATTCAACTAACAAGTGTTTAAGTAATGACTTCAATTACTTTCACACTTTAATGTTTGTTTTTGAATTCAAATTCTACTACTCGCTTCCCTTTCTTGGTCATGGTTTCACACTCACAATTAGTGTTAATGTGCAACACCTTACACCACATACAATTCCACAAATTCACCAATGGCAATTCCCTCACTACACATTCACATCGCTACACATACACACACAATCAACAATTCACTTATGGTGCAGTAACTTCACCACAACTTTACTTCACGTGTAGCACCTTCACCTTAACACACACACACTTCATGTTGCAACACTCCTTCACAATACAACTCCAATTCACCACTCACAACAACTCACTTCACACCGCCACTTACAAAAAAAGGCAGCAACAAATTCAAATTCCACTTTAAATGCAACCTCTTCTACAAATGTTATGAAGCAAATTCAAATTCAAATAGTCATTCACTCAACTATCACACAATAACTTCTTCAACTTAAAGACGGTGTTTGAATTTTAAATAATTTCATTTTTTCCACACTTCAAATTTGGAAATGGTAAAGGACAACCACAATTCTGAAATCATCAACACTCTATTCACTCTTCTTTGTTTTCAAATTTCCACTTTTTTCAAGTGATCACAAATGATCACAAAGAAACATTACTCTTCCTCACGACAAGCTCAAGGACACCATGTTGCAATTCCTTCAATCAACATACACAAACACAACGCCATACACATATACCTTTCACTTAACACATAAACATAACACCACGCACACACCCTTCACTTAGTACACAAACACAATGCCACACACACACTCCTTTTTACTCACGGTGCAGCACATACACACATACTTCCACACATTGCACTCCACTTCAAACACAATTTCAAACTGCAACTTTACAAAAGGCAACTCAATTCAAATTCAAATTGCTTCACTTATTACAACCTTTCCACATTTGGTAAGAAGCAACTTTCAAATTCAAATGACCACACAATAACTTCTACCACTTAATGTGTGTTTTGAAAATCAAATAGCTTCCATATACTCCTCACAATTCAATTCTGAAAATGCACAAGTATACTCCCTATTTCCAAAAACACACAAGCAAGGAATACACTTCCACTTTCTTCACAAATGAGGTAATTTTTAAGTTCTAAATTTTGAATCAAGAAAATGCACTTCTACTCCTTCCCTTCACGGAAATTCTCAACAACAAGGAGCTATAACAAGACCTCAAATTCTACTTCAACATACAACAATTACAACTCCTCGATAATACAATCACGCAATTCAATCCTCAACACACATAATTTCGGATCAAAGTGAAGAACCTTAATTGATAATGAGGATCACAAAATCAACCAACACTAATCCCTTCTCTTAACTTGTGCTCTGATACCAAAAGATGATGTGCTTAAAAAGGCTAAAGCACATATACACAATTGCAATTATAGAAGCAATTAAACAAATCCACAAATATGGCCGTGACCAAGCTTGAATAACCAAGTATGATATGCTCTGATACTAAAAGATGATGTGCTTAAAAAGATCAAATTCAAGCACATGAAACCAATTGAAGATCCACTTCAATAAGTCCCAAAAATGGCATGATAAACAATTTCCAAATGAACCCTAAATGTATGAACTCTTGCTCCAATACCAAAAGATGATGTGCTTAAAAGGCCAAAGCACATACAAATAACAAATTGAATCAACCTCAATCAAATCCAAACAATAATCACTACAAGTGGCGTGAACCCCTTAACCCTTTTGAATCCAATTTGTAAATCAATCAATCTTAACTCTAAAAGATGATGTGCTTAAATGGATCAAGCACACAACACAAGATTAAATGGAAATCCAATTATCCACAATGCTCAAATGGCATGAACCCTTTATGCAAAAGCTTCCACGCAAAAATAGCAATTCCACTATAATTGTGTAATTCACAATGACAATACAATTTAGGATCTAATGTCACTAAATTGCTAGCAATCCAATGATAAAATTGATCTTATAAATAATGTGAAATCAAGAACCAATAGAACACAATCCAAATCAAAACTATATATTAACACATAGTATGAAATGGAATTCTACTAAGGAAATGATATAACTCACAAATCCTTAAGTTGCTACTCACTATAATCCTTGAAGAATTGATAAGAGTCTTATGAAAATTTGAGTATGAACCCTAATTCTCACAAAAAAATAGGTAGCAATTTGTTTTCTCTCAACTTACTTCCACAAACACTACTTAAGAAAGTATTTATACTTGCTCCATTTAGGGTTACAATGACTAAACAATTACAACTATGCCACTAAAGGGTAGTCGGTCTTAAACCCACAAATACAACCAAGTAAAATGTCCCAAAAGCTCAAAAAAAAAAAATGGTTTAAAGAAAATAACAAATACAAAAATAGTCTTCATAAGCCAGCTCTTCCATGGAATTTATCGGTCCAACTCATCTTCGGTTTAGGTCGGTCCATGGATAACCCACAAGCTGAGTCTTAGTGAGCTTGTCCATCACCCTATAAAGCTCAATAAGTGTGCCTATTGGAATGCACAATACATAAGTAATAGAAAAGAGGTTAGTCTATAAATAATTCTGGGCTCAATTTGTTCAAAAAGGACCCTCATTGCCAAGATTTGAAATCCTTTGGTTCTTGCCTTAATGATAGGTCTTGTAGGATTTTGATTCCTATTAGTAGATCTCCCTTACATTAGGATGAAGTTGGTGAAAGATAGATAATGAAGCCAAAGATAGTATAGGAAGCAGTAGACAAGGTTAAGGTGATGAGGTAGTGGATTCTATTAGTCCAAATTTACTAAAAAATTATGTAGATAAATAGCAACACCCCTTGAAATTTCAAGTATGGGATGAGGTTCTATTAAAGATATTTCCAGCTAAGGGGGTAATCACATTTGGCTTGACAAGGAAGTTGAATCTAAGATATATGGGTCCATTTGAGATTTAAAAAGAGTTAGTATTATTGCTTATAAGTTAGCTCTACCATCAAGTTTGGTTGGGGTACATAATGTGTTTCATGAATCTATATTAAGGAAATTTATACAAAATCTAGACCAAGTAGTGGCTTTAGAACCTTTGAAGGTATAGCTAGATTTATCATCCATTGAAAAACTTATAAGGATAGTTGATACTAAGGAGCAATCATTAAGAAGGAGAGTAACTCCCTATGTTAAGGTGAAGTGGATGAATAAAACCGAGTGAGAAACGATGTGAAAATTAGAAGAAGGCATGTGAAGGAGGCATCCAGAACTCTTTCTAAACCCAAGTAACTTTCAAGGATGAAAGCTTTTATAAGGAGGGGGGAGAATGTAAGCACATGATATTATTGTTATACATATATATATATATATATATTATATTAAATAATTAGTATAAAATAAGGCCAAAGTTAAAGAAGTAAATAGATAAAAAGGTTGGGGGTAGTTTATTCTTTTTAGGGTCAAAGTATATAAAGCCCTTGCACCTAGTGTCTCTCCTTTTTCCCTCATTTACGCAGTTATAACCTAAGAGACCCTCTTAGAGACTCATAAGGCGAGTTAGCAAACACCCATAAGATCAATCCCTTTTCATCAAGTAAGGATTGTGATCATCAAAATGATTATCTTTAATGATATGTTCATGGATGTAAATGAAATTTATTGATATATTATTAGGGTACAGAACAAGAGCGACATGGAATGAGAGTAGTATCAAGCACTTAGAGGATTTCAATCATAATTTCGAACCAAGTGCACTAGATCCATCTAATGTATTAAAATTGATCAATTGGGCTTTGAATCATAGGAATTAAGCTTAAGAACAAATTGGAGAAAAGGGAATAAGGGTTTGTGATGAATAGTGTTATATACGGTCAAATACACACCCATGTACCTGCCTATATAAAAATACGAGTATATATAGAAAGGTATATAGACAAAGGACATGCCTGTGTACTTAGGCGTGTCAAATTACAAAAATCTATAGAAAGGTACATAGCTAAATACACGACTATGTACCTAAGCATGCTGAATTGACAATTTTACATAGAAAGATACATAACCACTAGCACAACCGTACTTTAGCCAGTATTCCTTTATACGGCCTCTCACATGATCGTGTTGCTTTGGAACACTCATACTTTAATTCCATTTCATACTTTTATGATTCTAAACTAAGATAGATACACTATAAAAAATTGGGGAAGGAAATTTTGAAATTAGATTATAATTAAACAATCAGTTAACCTAGATTAAATGTAGAATATAACTAAATTTAGTCTTTTATAATTTATAGTTTTATATCCCCTTCTTAGTGATACAAGAGGCTATAGTCAGAACACTTCTTTAGGTACATTTTTACCTAGTTTGTTGCTTGAGATTATTAGCTTAGTAACCTAATAAATGTAATTGAATATTGAAGTTAATTATGTTTGTTGCTTGTGAATGGCTTGACCTAAGGGGCCAGAGTGGTAGATCCCTAAGGGGCACCCCAATGATCAGTATGATGCATTGTCCCTAGTAAAGCTATTTATCAAAATGATCTAAGGTAGATTAGGGTTAGACAAGGCCTGCAGTGGCAGTTCCTAACTTAAGATTATATTATGTAAATATTATATATGTAACGGGGTTATGAGTACCCTTGTGATGAGAAATTTTCTGGCACCACCTATACCTTCAGAACTGGATTTGGCTAATGGTCCAAATCGCTTATATTTTTACTTTATGTCCTATATTCTAATAACTATTTGAGAAATAATCTTACAAGTACAATAATAATTCTCCATGGGATGCCAATATGTCCTACACTAGTTGATGAACATGGGACATTTTCAGATTTACAATCAAAGACCCGCTGCGATTGTTTCCATTCCGAAGCATTGGCTCATGAAGACTTATGATATTTTTGTACTTTGTAATTGTTTTATAGACTATTTTATGTTGTATTTTTCTTTTGGAACACTTTCATTTTATTGTAATTTCCATTTAGGACAGGTCACCTTAAAAGTGGCAAACTTGTAATTTTTGACCATTTTCTAACCCTAGGAGTAGCAAGTATAAATACTTGCTTATAGTAAGGTTTGAGGAGGCCAAAAAATTGCAGAATTGAGATACACTTTGCATGAGGATTAGGGTTCTCTTAATTGTCATTAGACTCTTATCAATTTCAATCCCAAGAGTTGAGATTGTGGCGAGTGCAACACTTTGAAATTGTAAGTAATATCAATTTCATTTTGTTGTGATTTCTTTTCTTCTCTAGTGTGTAATATCTAGGGGTGAATTGAGATAGTTCTTGGTCAGATTTTTTATTGCATTTGTGATCTATTATCTTGTATAAGATTAATTACTTTAGTACTTGATATTAACATCTCATTGGTGGCGTGAATTGTGCTTGTTAGAAGAGGATAAATCACGGTTTTGGTTCTCTTCTACTTCATATATTTCATGTAGAATTCACTTGTTTTATTGTTATTTAGTGAAGTTTATCATTATTGGATTGTGATTGCATCATTAGACCTTTGGATTTCACTAAAATTCCAATAGGGTTTACACAATTTCTTGATTCCAATTGAACCTGTTTTGTTTGAGACTTGAAGTGTTCCTTTGGTTTCTTTTATTGTGCTTGGGCTTAGTTTTGAGCACATCATCTTTTGGTATCAGAGCTTGAGGTTTGTGAGAAGGGATTGTTGCAACTTGAATTTGGAAATTAGGGATTTGTTGAGTAGCACCATGATCCGAAAAATTGTTGGCGTAAAACTTGAATTTTTTTTTTTTATTGAGTTGTTGAATTGTATCTTGTTGATTAATGGTTGAACATTTGGAGATTTGAACACTCTTGGATTCCTTGATATTTGGCTATGAATGTGTAGTAATTTTGAAGCAAACCGTGAAGGATTAAGTGTAGTGTTCAATTGGTGAAGAGGATTTGTGTTGTGTACATTTGTTTTTGAAAAAGTGGAGGAGTAACACTTGTATTTCCATATTTGAATTCAGATTTGAAGTGTGAATTAAGAAGCCAATTTGAAATTTCAAAACACACATTAAGTCATTGTTTAATTGTGTGTCATTTGAATTTGAAATAGCTTCTTACCATTTGTGGAATTGTGTACTTAATGAACTCCTTTTTTTTTTTAATTTGAAAGTGGGCTACCTTACCTTGTGTAGAAGTTACGGATTGGGTCGTAGTTTGTGGAAGAAAGGAAAGCTAATTGAATTTGAATTACATCATTGGAATTCCATAATTTGAAGAAGCTTGTGGAGTGTGCTGCGTGATTTCTTGTGCAATTCAGAAGTGGAAGTGTACAATTTTCAGACTTGCATTGTGTGGGATAATAGGGAATTTATTTGAATTCAAACACATCCATTAAGTTTGAAGTAGTTATTGAGTGGTATTGATTACATTTCATTTGAATTTGAAATTGAATCTTACCATTTGTGGAAAGTGCATTAAGGATGTTCATTTAAATTTGTTGCGTGTTGTGGAGTTGTGTTTTTGTCAAATTAGTGAAGAGTGTATACATGTGGCGTGAGTTTTGGTGTATGTTGAGTGAAAGGTAATTTGCACTATGAAGTGTTGTGTGTATGTAGTGGTGGTTGAAGTGGTTTCAACGTGTATATGTGTGGCGTGAGTGGCGGTGTGAATTTGTGGAGTTGTGTGGAGTAAGGTGCTGCACATTAAGATCAAGTGTAAGTGTGAACCATGGCTAATAAAGGAAGTTAAGTAGTGAAGTTTGAAATTCAAAGATAAGCATTTAAGTGTGAAAGTTATTGAGTATTATTACATAAACACTTGCTTAGTTGAATTCAATATCTTAACTACTTTGAAGTATTTATTTGTGATTCAATTACTTTACTATACTTGAAGTGACAAGAAGTATTTGTTGCTTTGGTGACTTGTTGCATCGTAGGTGTACAAGTGTGTGTGTTGTTATCCAAACATGTTATTGTGACGTGGTGAAGTGAAGGGAGTGTGATACAATTATTTGAGATTACATTTATACTTCAAATAAATCGCATCCACAAACATGTCAAATGATAGTGTGAATGGGGCATTGGCAATGAGGCCAATAGCTAAGTGGGTGGCAGACCAGGTCGTCAAAATACAAGTGGAAGAACTCTAGATGAACAACTTCAGGACCTTACCACATTTGTTGCTACATTAGCAACAAGGATTGATAGGATGACATTGCTACCACCACCTGTGGTAAACCTTCAGGCACCACCTAGAGTAGCTCTTCAGAATGTCTAGAGAGAAGGGGCAGTTGGAGGAAATTGGGAGAAGAGTAGAAGGAGATTATCATGCTCTTAGGGAAGACATAGATGATAATTTTGGGGTTAATCCATACCCAGACAGGGAATTTAGACCACCTCGAGGATTAGAGTATGTGAAGCTATAGATGCCTTCATTCGATGGTAGGGTTCCGTCGATGATTACCTATACTAGGAAGACAAAGTTGAGGGTTTTTTCGAGTGTTATGAGATTGATGATGACTCCAAGGTACGTCTTGCAGCTATAGTGTTCATAGGGTATGCCGCATTGTGGTGGAAAAATATGGTAATCAACAGGCGAAGGGATGGAGAGACCGAAATATACACTTGGAGAGACATGAAATGAGTTTTGAGGAAGAGGTTTGTATTGGAACACTACAGACAGGAGCTATTCATGCGTCTCCAGGCACTGAGATAGGGGGGTAAAACAGTTGATGACTATGTACAAAAGTTTCAGACACTAGTGATCAGATGTGGATCAGTTGAACCTCTTAAACAAACCCTAGCACATTTTGTATCTGGGTTGAAGTATGAGATAGCTTGTGTAGTTGTGCTTCAGAGATATATACACTTGATGAGGCTATACATTAGCCTTGAAAGTGGAAAGACAAAGGCGATCCTATTCATTCCAAGTTACTAAGAGCAAGCCCAGTACTAATACAAAGCCCATGGGGGTTGTTGGTCAGTTGGATGGGTTAAAGGGAGCAGGTAAGCATTTCAGGGTTGTAGACACAAATTATCCCTACTACAGAAAAGGAGAAAAATGTTTCTGGGAAAGGCAAAGAGGTAGTTAGATCTGATTTGAGGCAGATGGTATAAGGGTCAACCAGTGGGAAGATGCACCAGATTAAATGTTTCAAATGCATGGGATTTGGACA
>JBBMOL010002515.1:0-23675 GCA_037954665.1 Laguncularia racemosa
GGCAGAGCAAGGGAAACCGGCAACAAAGACTTTTTCATGTTTTCACTTTTAACTTTCGTTTTGAGGATGAACATGTGTAGCTAAGTAAATTTTCTAGCCGAAGGATCATTGAAGTTTAATTCTTCACGGATTGTGAGATCTAATTGAGTTACTTTTATTCTAATCTTTGTTTTTGGATATTTATATATCTTCTGGAAGTTTTGTCAATATTATCTTTGTTGATTGGTATGAATTAGAGCTCTTATACTCAATTAGCAAGTTAATATATTGTCAACTAGTACGTCAAATCCGTAATTGTTTGATTGTTCTAGTCTCGGTGACACAATAACATGTTTGATTATAAAATAGATAGTTGAATTCATGTTATGGAGATATATGGTCTTGTTTAAATAGGTTATCTTATAATCTATTGGCATGAATTGGTAGTCTCTCTTGTTTTTAATGCTATTGCTGATTAAATCCTAAGAGCTTGTTGAGGGTTGTCTAATCGATAAGAGAAATAATCAAAGAGCTTGTTTTGATTATCAATAAAGTAAGGAGGGATAGGTTATAAGAGCTTGTTAATAACCATAACCAGTTTATCTTGGATAAAGGATAGAAAATATTTGCATCGATGATCAATTCCTAGAATTAAACTATCTTGATTCCTTTGGCTAGGTTCTTATCATTTTTCATTTTTATTATCTGGTTTCAATATTATTTTGATTTGCAAACAAAAACTCCCCATTCTTCTTTTCCTTTCTAATCTCTTTTAATAGAAATATATTTAACTAATCCCTGTGGATACGACCCTACTCACTGCTATACACAAATCATATAATTGTCTAGGAGTAGGTTTTTATTTTTGTTGGATTCGACACCAATCATTAAGAAAAAATTAATTAACAAAATAATTGTGCCTAAATTAACAATAGAATCTGAAGATGGTCTAATATTAATCAATCCCCGGCGACGGCGCCAAAAACTTGATCCACGCAAAAAGAGATATAAAATGAGCGTGAATAAATACCGGCTAGTGTACTGGATCGGATCAAGTAATATAGTGAGAGAAGAGTGTCAAACCACGAAGATTGATTAAGTAATAGACCTATATCAATTTCTATTATTATTTTGGCAATGATATTTGATGAGGATCGAATGTGAATGAATTATACTAAATGTGCAAAAAGGGAATTGTGTTTGAAAAAGGATGAATTGATGGTGGGAAATTAGAATCCACCCTAATTCTACTAATCATATTGCCTTCATGTTATAATAACTCATAGCTATATGGATTTTCACAAGAAATTGACAAAACCTTAATCCTTTTTCAAGTTTTAAAGTAACATTACCCCAATTTAATTTAATAGCTCCCGCTAATTAAAATCAATGGAGGATTCTAATTCACAATCATAAATTTCCCAATTATATGATTGCCTAATATCTTTAAAATAATTTCTCCTAGTCCCTTAGTGAAAAATTTAATAAAAATATTGCATGAAGCACTTAGGTCAATTTCCAATAAAATTCAACAACACTACTTCCGCATGAATTATTAAATCTTACTTAGGAATTCCTGATAAAACCTAAATTTCTCTTTCGAGTCATTTAAAATCCTATGCATTGATTTCAATTACAAAATACAATTCATAGCAGGACTTCTTCTATTAAAATTCCGTATATCTATATGTCCTATAACATGAATACAATGATCATTTTAGTTTGAATTATGGCTTCATCATGTTTCCCACAAGCATGATTTAGAACATTATGGTATGGATTGCATAAAAATAATTGAAGTAAATAACTGCAATGGAATTCATATTAAATAATAAAAATAAACTGATAAATGTTATAAAAGAAAATTAAATAAATGAAACAATTGCTATAATCTTCAAGAGTTTGTAAAACTTCAATCTTCCGAAATGATTCCTAAACTTCTTCAATTGAAAGCAAACTTCAATAACATTCTTTCTTCAAACTAAAATTTAGAATAACATGAAATGTAAAAGAATTTAAAAAGAAGATAAAATCCTAAATTCCCAAGGGAATTCTAATGATTCAAAAGATCAAAAACAAGGATGCCCTCAAAGGTTCACACAAGGGGTCTATTTATAGATCCAAAGAGGAGGAGGATAAGGCTGATCTGATGAGGAATTGAGTCAGCAAATTAATCAAGATAAGATTTTGGAGAGATTTTCACATGGATAACCAAGAAACGGTCAAGGCCGGCTCAAGGCCAGCGGCTTTGATGTGTTGTGATTGTTTCTTCCTTAGGCCGGCAGCCTTCAGTAGTAGGTCGGCGGCCTTCAATGCAATTCTTCACTTGCTTCTTCAATTTTGTGAAAAACTCCTCCAATTAACTTGTAATTTACTTTTAGGTCCTCAAAACTTGAATTTTCACAATAAACACCATTAAATACCATTTCTTTATATTTTCTTATGATATTGAAATAAATTTAATATAAATCCAGTAGAAAATATAAGTATAATGTGATCTTATCAGAGTACATAGCCTCCTAATCCATCTCTTTAAGCGAACTACTTCATCATAAAAGTATTTTGCATCCGAAATTCTCCTAGATTCCTCTTCCTTTAATAGACCTTCCCAAAAGTTTCATTTATTTATTTTGGATCCCGAAACCCATGTAGCAAGCTTTTAGCCGATAATCCAGGGCTCATCACCTAAGTTATCAGACGCTATCTCTTCAATTGAAGGCGTCCCTGTGGACTTAATCACTCGAGTTTCAAGAATTCCCTTTTTTTTTTTGGTGTAATTTCCTCGATCGGCCGATCCCAGGCCGGACGACCTTAGGTGACAAGGTTTTAAAGGGACCCCACCGAACCTTCATTACTCTAACTGATTTGTTTAGCTACTAGCGGGGTTAGACTTCGCTCTTTTGAGGGACCAAAGCCCACCCATACTAACTAAGATATCTTATTTTGAATTGAACTTTTCTTAGAAGGTCTCTTAAGAAAGATCACCAAGAGAATTTCCCATTTATAATGGATTGATTAGCTCTCCAGACTTTTGATGAAACCATATACTTCCTAGTAACTAAGAAATTAAGCCAATTAACATTTTGCTAAGGACCTTGGTTCAATTCCTAACTTTGAATTCTGCCTTTAAATGATAAGTAAACCTGCTTCACAAAGATTTTTATTCTATAAGTTTGATTAAGTATGAAAAAATTTAGTGCAAAAATAGGAGTGAATTGCACGACATTCTTTTTGAGGGGTTCAATCATTAAATGCTAAAATACTCCTCCATTGCAGCCAAAATTCTAGCAAAATAGAAAATGCAGGAGGACTTTTGATAGAAAATTGGAAGAATCTTGAAATTTTTTCTACTCAAATTTAGGTAGTAATTGAAAATTTTTCACTTTCTATATCGATAATCACACATACACACCTAGTTCTCTTTTTTCCCTTTATACATAATATTTAATACCCCTCCCCCACACTTAAGTTAGACATTGTCCTCAATGTCTATACTTACAATAAAAATCAGACAAGGAAAGAGCATTAAATAGAGAAAAATTAAGACAGAAAAGGTAATAAAAAGAACTAGTGCTCCCCTGAATTCGATGTTGCTATTCATCAAGTGCTCGATCAAAACCATATGTTGTGTAGTAGCTCTAGTATTCAAGAATTGTGTGAATCCGACAGTTGCTACAATATCAAAATCTGGATAACTATACAAAGAAGAAAACTAAAAAGAAGTTAGCCTACAATAGAAATTAAAAAGAAGGAAAAATAAGGAAAAGTAAAGCATGAGTCTTTAAATTAAATTAATGCAAGCTGATTTCTCTCTCCTGTTATCATAAAATAATCCAAGGGCAACAAAGTTCAAAAACAGAAGATCTAGAAGGGAGAGGATCAGTCATCCTCTTCGACGTCACCAAATTCTTCTTTCGCTTCTGACCCCATAGCCCCTTCTGAAACATAAGCATCAATCTCTAATACGCTCAGAATGTATATAAAATAAAAGCGCAATAGCAGCAAGTGCACTGGTCGTATCAAGTAATTGAGTGGTGAAAAGTAAAGTTGTCGATCCCTCAAGGAACCAATAGAGTACTAGACCTATGTCAATTCTTATCAATATCTAGGTGATTTAGAAGGGGTTTTGAAATGTCTAAGCTAAAAATTTAACTTAAAGCAAACAAGGAGAATTTTATGAAGAATCTATCAATTATGAATGAGGGAAATTAGAATTCACCCTAGATTTGTTAATCAAACTGCTACCATATTATACCAACTAGTGGTTATAAGGTTATTCAAGTGAGTTTAGAAAATCCTTTTTAGGGAAGTTAACCTTAAATCAATTAGTTGGCTTCTACGTCTCCAATTAACCAAGGAATCAAAATTATGTTCATACACCTCCCAATGCTACAAACAACTAATGCCCTAAATAAATTAACCCTAATCCCTTAGTGATTAATTAACAAGAAACATTGCATTGCGCCCTCCATAAACTCTAATTAAAACAATTATCGCAACTCCCGTGTTGACAATCAGTCTAATTAAGAATTCCTAACAAATCCTAATCAAATCCCGTATCAAAAGGATTTCTAACAATTATAATCAAAGACCAATTATAATTGAAATCAAAGGAATTGCAATCATGAATAATCCTATTAATTCCTAATCATATAACATGGCTACAATTATCCTTTTAACATTCTAAGGTTTCATCCAATTTCCTAAGGAAAAGACTTAGCAATTCATGGAGATAAAGACATGATTATGATTCAAGGAGATTCGTGCAAAAGAAATCATATTCAATAGTTGGATAAAATACTTGAATTGCATATAAGAGATAAAGTTCAGAAATCACCAATTCAACAATATAAATAAAACCTTAATTGCAAGGAACTCCACAAATCCTTCACAAAGGATGATAATCTCCACCAAGATCACAAAGATTTCTCCAAGATTTGATCTCCACAATTCTCCCTTAAAACTAGATTAAAACTACTTTAAGAACAAGAAAAATTGACCAAATATCCTCTACAAATCGACCTAGGACCTATATATATGCAAGGGGAGGCAAGGAGATGCAATTAAAACAAGACCGGCCCAAGGCCGGCTCAAGGCCGGCAGCCTTCATTTAAGTCGGCCATAAAGGCCGGCGGCTTTGATTTTTCCTTTGCCATCCTTCAATCGTTTCATGCTTTAATTTGTATGCAATCTCTCTAAATTGATTAAGCTTTGAACTCAAAGTCCTCCAACATCTGAAATGTAAAAATAAACATGACCAAGTACCATTTCCTTGTGATTTCTCTAAAATCAATAATGAATACTTGCAAATTGCTTAATGAATTATGAGTAAAATATGCCTTTATCAATCTCTCTTTCTATCTCATCATCATCCTCTTCTTCCTAGATTACCTTGGATGTCTCTCCCCTTTGGACTTCCTCCTGGACTGCCTCCCAGGCTGCCTCCCTTGGGGCCTCTCCATTATCGCTAGATGAAGAAGAAGAAGTGATGAAATCCGGAAGCTTCACCTTTAGTTTCTTTGCAAACGCTTCGGCTATAGAGCTGATATAGCATTTGAGACTTTTGTTCTTCTATTTCAGCTTCTTGACTTCCTTAGTGAGCTCTTCCAATCGCTTGGTAGTTTCATCTTTCACGTCATCTCCAGAAGAGTCACCTCCTTCTTCTATCTTTAGAATATCCCATTGTTAGAGGGCTACATTGGTCATGGGGTAGGATTCTCCTATTTCATCTCTCAGAGCTTCTTTAGGGAATTCATTCATGTTCTTCAAATTTTGGGTAATATATGCGCCATAGAAGCAGCCTTTCTTGGATAGTTGAGCTTGCTGGTGTATTGTAAAGGCTAACTCCACTACTACATTCACCCTCTCACTCCTTATCATGCTCCACATTGGATATAAATCCAATTGGCTGACCGCTCCAACACTATTTATCTTCCTGTTTAATGAGTGGACCAACAGAGAATGTAAAATCCTATGGCTTATCCGCTTGAGATGTGATCCCCTTGATAGTGAAGGATCATAAGGACTTTTCCTAGCGATTGATGACCAAAACTGAGTGTATGACTGTGTGAACATTGGCCATCTAGTCGAGCGGGCCTTGAATTCATTAGTCTGAATGTATTCCGGAGAGTACAAACCAGTGTATTCACAAAATTTGGTCATACTCATCGAGTGATGTTTCCGAATGCTGAAAAGGAAACATCATTGTCCAGACCAAATGGGCGATCCGGCTTACTGATCCGGAAGGTGGCCAAGAATTCCAAAGTAACTCCCCTATATACCTTCTCATCAATGGAGAGAAGATTGGCCCAGGCAGGATCAACTAATAGCCTCTCAAATTGTCGAGTTAATCCATAATCCTAGATCACTCCCTAATTCAAGAAGGCATTTGGTGTAATGCGCTTCATGGCCTCTAAAGCTTTGTATCTCTTCACTTCATCCCCGCTAAGTCCTTGGGGAATTCTGCCACCACTGCTACTACCTGGACCTTCAATTCTGGCCCTTTTCTTCTGCTTCTGTTGTTGTCTCTTTGGTGCCATCTACAATCAAACATTAGATAAGCATGAATGACTAGGATAGGACGTAAAAAAATTAGTGAAAAGATATTGCTACTAGATGAAAATCCTACCCAAGATGATATTATCCCCATATACCTGCCATGATGTAATGACCTTAAAAGCATGGTTGATCTTGAACTTGAACATGAAAGTGCAATCGGGCATTAGATTCAACATTCATAGAATGTGCATTAAAGCTCTTGGTTCAATTACTATACCACATGTAATGTACCCTTAAAGAAGATTAACTATGGCTAGTAGTTGTAATGGATTACACATTCATAGTTAAACCCTAGGTTAATCGAAGTAAAGATAGGAATTGACAGAGTAAGTAATGCCTAGGTGAATCAATCCATTCAAGATCATCAAAGGAATCATTACAAAACAAAAACCCCTTCGTCAGATTGCACATTCATGCATTTCGCAAGAACCTTAGGTTTTGTTGTGATAAACACTCATGACAAAAATTGGAGAAGAAATTCGGTGAAAAATTAACTATTGAAGTATAAATCATGAATAGGAATCAATAAAAGTAACAATGCACAAATAAAAGCCATTTTGACCAAATTTTGACTAACCCTAGCATTTTCTACAAACGATGGCAGAATAGAAACAACAAGAAATCAGTATTCGAATGAAGAAAGAAAAGAGAAGGAGTGGAAAAACTTACCGATTTAATCTTTGTGACGAATTAGAGTGATGAATGTTGTGTAGAGGGTTGTGAGTGTGTGTGAAAATGAGAGAGAGTGATAGTGGAGAGAGAAATTTTTGAAAAAAACGAAGGGAATAGGAGCTACGTGGTTTAAATAGTGTAGGCATTTGTGTTGCCACGCCTTTCACCACGCCTCGTGGTAAGGGGCGTGGCAGATCCTGTGGAAAATTCTAAGGTGACACGACCCCATGGCAAGGGCATGGTAGCTTACCTAGAAAATTTTATTTGATACGCCCTCCACCACGCCTCGTGGCAAGGGGCGTGGTAAGCTTTATAGACAGTTCTAGGCTACTACGCCCCCATGGCAGGGGCGTGGTAGCATATTAGTTAGAATTTTTCCACTTTGTTGCCTCTTTTGCCTTCATACGCCCCATGGTAGGGGCGTGGTGTTTCTCCACACTTCTTTTTTCTTGGTTTATGATGAGTGATTTAATCCTCGCCATGTTTCCTTGACGTTCTTACTCTACGAAGCTTTCCAATGACCTCCTTTTCAACTCCCATAACCTACAAACAACCACAAAAGGTAGGAACTCATGCTCATTCATAAAACTAACGTAATAAAATTGAAGAACAACAAAAACAAATAAGAAAATCAGGCACAAAATGCCTCTCAAAAGTCGCTTTGTTTAACGTCTCTAGCTAGACCAAAAAGATGTATGATAGGATTAAGTGGATGCCATGAGGAGATTAATCTCCTCCCGCTCTTCGAAGCACTTGCTGTCTCCAAGATATAGTTTCAATCTTTGCCCATTGACCTTAAAAATTCCCTTCTCGGGATGTTCTATCTCAATTGTGCCATAGGAAAATACTTTTCTTACTCGAAACGGCCCGAACCATTTTGATCTTAGTTTGCCTGGGAATAACATGAGTCTAGAGTTGAAGAGCAAGACAGGATCACCATCCTTGAATTGTTTGGGCTGTTGAATGCGGGAATCATGATACTTCTTGGCTCTTTCCTTATAGATTGCTAAGTTCTCATATGCTGCAAGTCTCATCTCATCCAATTCATTGAGTTGCAACAATCTATGTTTTCCAGCCCTTTCAAGATCTAAATTTACTGTTTTGATGGCCCAGTATGCCTTATTCTCTATCTCAACGGGAAGATCACAAGCTTTACCATAGACTAGTCGATAAGGAGTATGATGAGATCCATGATGAGAGCCAAGCTAGAAGAAGGAATGTGGATCGTCTTGAAGTACCACCGGGACCGATCACAAGAAATCGAGCGAAACGATTCAAGGAAGCACTTAACGGGTTAATAAAGGATGTCCATGAAGCCGGAAAGGATTGGAGCAATCATGAAGTTGGAAAGGATTGGAACAACCATGGGAAGGCCCTTCCTCTTGTACAAGTTATATCGGATACGGGGTAAAGAGGGCGTATCTTTACAAGGCACGACCGTGTAGGAATCTCAAGACTACACAGAATCATACACGGTCATATACACGGCCAAAAGGCACGGCCATGTATGGAGTCAAGAAAATCCACAGAAAGATACACGTCTAGAAGTACACGACCGTGTATGTCTCCAATGCCGGCTCATGGCCACCGGCCTTCATTCCAACACCGCCGGCCTTCATGTCTACACTGCCAGCCTTCATGTTCTGTTTTTGTTATTTTTACGCAACTTATTGAAGTGATGTCATTTTGGGCTTTATTGTTACAAATTGTAAACCCTAGTATAAAGCTCCTAGGGTTTAGAATATAGAACATATACAACATTGAAAGTTTGAAAACACTTTTGAGAGAATTCCTCTCTTGGTTCTTTAAAGAACTAATCTAGAACTTATCGGATTTTATTTCCGTGGCGTTCATCCTGACTTATCAATTGGTCTTTCATCCCGATTGTGGCGTCTTCATATTATACCAAGGTTCTTGTCTTGCTTATAGACAACGGGTCGCGGTTTCCACTTGAGGGTGTTTGGCATCTTAGGTAACGAATTCCGAACGTATTAGTATTAAGTTTCGTCACACGTTGGCGTGGTTCGTTTCTGTCGAGTCTAATTTTTGCATCCCCATTCCTAATCCGATCTAGACTAGACCCTATGCTCATCTAATGTAGATCCTCGACTTGAGTTAGGAATTTCGTTTGATTTTTGGAGTTGCCACCCAACTGTTGTTGGGAAATATTGAATTAAGACTAAAGGAGTGGATTAGTCTTAATTTGGACCACTAGTCGTCGTTATTTCCTCTTCTCGTTTTTGAAAAGAGGAAAAGGGAAAACCAGAGTTTCTAAGTCCGGAGGCTAACCTATTAAAACCTTACGGTTACCACCTAATCTCCTACAATTGTTCTTATTTAGAAATGTGTTTTATTGTGTTTCTGTTACTTTTTATTATGTTTTTGAATTATTTCAAGAAAATGATTTTCCATTCATTTTATGGGTTGACCCGAATGGGTGCCTACATACTTGATACTCAAGATCAAACAAGCCGTAGTTCACTTTTATGGAAACTTTAAGTGTGTTTATAAATTTTAATTTTTGAAATCTCTTTTGATTTATGTTCTTACCATTTTTGGGATTTTTTTCTTAAAAAATCTAAGCCTAAGTTTTAATTTGATTTTTGAAAATGATTTTTAGGGAAAACATCAATTTTTGGATTTATTTTGAGAAAATGGTTTTTAAAAGTGCCAAAACTCATTTTTTTGAATTTTTATAATTTTTGAATTTTTATTAATTTTTTATTATTTTTGTAATTTCTATGATCTTTTATGATTTTTATGAGTTTTCATGATTTTTTATGAGTTTTCATTATTTTTCTAATTTTTTATTATTTATGATTTTTATAATTTTTGTTAAAAATTTTACCCTAAACTATTATCTATCCTATTTTAAAACCTAAAGTTTTATTATTATTATTTCTAATATTTATATTGTTTTTCTACATTTTTATTATTGTTTTTTCTTATTATTTTTTTTATTTTTATTATTTCTCTACATTATTAAATTCTAGAAAAATCTAATTTCTACTATTTTCCTATTTATTTAAAATAAAACAAAAACAAATAAATAAGTAGCTAAATAAATAACAAATAATAAATCAATTCGGAATACATAAATAAACAAAATAAATAAATTAATAAAATAAAATCCGGAAAATCCGACTTACCTGGATCCCGGGTCGGTGCGTGGGTCGGGTTGGTCAGGTCGAATCGGGTCGAAGCGGGTCGAGTCGGATCTGTCGGACACGGCGGCGGAGAGGGCTCGTTCACGGCATTCCGACGGTCTTTTGCAACGGGTGAGGTGTCAAATCCTAGCTTCTTGAGGGTGTTGAATCCAACGGTGGCGGTGGTTTGCTCCCAGATCGTCTCCTAGTGGTGGTTCAACTCCGGTCGGCAATCGCGATTTTGGGTCTCCTCCGATTTGCACTCTTTTCTCACTTTCTCTCAATTCTAATTCGTGTTTTTGGCTTCCTCCACTCCTCCTCTATTTATAGGCACTTCAAATCGACTCTGGATAAGCTCAAATCCGGCGATTTAAATAAACCCATATTTTTCCGTTTTTTAGATTTGATTTTATCCAACCTATTTGATGCCGATTTGTTGTAATCTTGTGATTTATCTGGATAATTCGGTTTTATATTTATTGAAATCCAAAAAGATTCGAAGAAATCCAGCAATTTCAACCTTATCGGTCTTTTGCCGGATTTTTCTCCGGCTGGGCTTGCGAAGAAGACGATCACGTGCGACACGCGTGACTTCCCTCGGCCAATCACACGCTGCCACGTGGCAGCTCCAGGCAAAAGACAAAAAAATTGCACAGAGTGCTCGGGGGAGGATTCGAACTCGCGACCTCTAGCCTCCACACGCTCCCCATGCGCACACACGAGCCAGCTGAGCTGGCCCAATTTCCTGATTTTCTTTATATCGCAAATTGTACATATGCGATGCAATTTTTTTATTTTTTTGGATTTTTTGAAATTTCAAAAATTTGTAAAAATTGTTTATTATTTAATATTGCCATTTCTGAAATCATTTTTCAAAATTGATGTGTTTTCCTATTTATTTATATTTTTTTGAATATTTTTATTATTTTTGCTAAATTAAAGAAAAATTGGAAATTGATTATTATTGATTATTATTCATTCTTAGGGCAAAAATGGCGTGTTTACAGTATCAGTTAGGAATCCGATCAAATCGATCTCGCATCAGTTTGGTATCAGAGCTTAGGTTTGTCAAAACATCAGTTCGGTTTGAGGAAGGTAACATCAAAACCCTAACTCCAATTGTTCATATCAATTGTTAGTATTCAATGTCATAGTATTAATTGTCTATTCAAAGTGTAGTATCTATTATTCAATTTTGTTACCAAAAAAAAAAAAGGAAGAATCACGACACAAAAAAAAAGAAAAGAGAAACGTGATCAAGAGCAACAAACAAAGGCAACAAAAAAAAATCGGAAAGAAAAAGAGGAAAATTTACGAACCCTAGAGTTGTTTTGAATTCTACGGAAGGGAATTGGTGTAGTTTGGGTTAGTTCCAAGAGAATTGAGAAGAGGAATTGGCGAGTTGATATCATCATTGTTTGTGAGAATACATGAGTGACTGTGTGATATCATCATTCGAGCGAAACACATAAGGGAGTGTATCGTAAGGTTTAATCATATATATATTTGTGTTAGTACTAATCTTTTCTACAGGAACTATGTCGAGGCAACATTCTCCTGAAGGTGAGAGGGGAAGGTTTGATGCTAGGTTAGTGATTGAGGCGTTGAGGGGTGAGATGAAGAGAATGTTTCAGGAGGGAATGGAACAAATTCATGAGACGGCAGAGCAAAGACTAGAGCAATCTACAAACGTCTTCCAAGGGCGTAAGAGGGAGAGTCGTTCTAAGAGAGTACAAAGGGGTGGAGATGAAATGTCGGGTGATGACTTTGATGAGCCTTCTGTCGGGAGTTATAGAGGATATAGTGGTCGGAATAGAGGAACTAGGGATTGGGAAGATAGAGGAGATAGGAATAGAGAGGATAATCAATTGAGTAGCATAAAGATGAAGATTCCTCCTTTCCAAGGGAAGAATGATCTCGAGGCATACTTAGAGTGGGAGAAGAAGGTAGAGATAGTATTTGATTGTCATAACTATAGTGGGAGAAAGAAAGTAAAACTTGCTGCCATTGAATTTTCGGATTATGCCATAGTGTGGTGGGATCAACTAATGTTGAATAGAAGAAGGAATGGCAAACCACCTATTGAGTCGTGGGAAGAGATGAAAAGGGTGATGAAGAAGCAGTTTGTGCCTGCGTATTATTATCGTGAATTGCACAACAAATTGCAAACTCTTAGGCAAGGAAGCCAAAGTGTGGATGAGTATTTCAAGGAGATGGAAGTTACTATGATTAGGGCGAATGTAGAGGAGGATAGAGAGGCTACCATGGCTAGGTTTCTTGCGGGATTGAATAGAGAAATTCAAAATGTTGTTGAATTGCAGCATTATGTAGAATTGGAGGATATGATCCATATGGCTATAAAGGTTGAGAACTAGCATAGGAGGAAAGGTAGTAGTAATGCACGGTTTCAATAGGGTACTGGTTCATCCACCTGGAAGACTAACCAATGGAAGAAGGAAGAAAAGCCATTACCCACGAAACCAAAAGGAGAGCAGAGGCAAGCGGGTTCTACTCCTAGTAATCAAGGTAACCCTGATTCTTCTACTTCTAGAAATCGTGATATTAGATGTTTTAAATGCCAAGGTAGAGGTCATATTGCTAGTCAATGTCCAAATAGGTGTGTTATGATTTTGCGTGATGATGGTGAGTATAAGACTGAGGGGGATAGTGAAGAAGATGATATGCCTCCATTAGAGGATGCTAGTGATGATGAGGAGCCTGCAGTAGGGAGGTTAGTGGCAGTAGTGAAGCGAGCTTTGAATGTGCAGGTGAAGGAAGAAGAGGAGGTGCAAAGAGAGAATATATTTCATACTAGATGTTATCTAGGAGATCATATATGCAGTTTGATCATTGATGGAGGAAGTTGCACCAACGTGGTGAGTAATTTTATTGTCGAGAGGCTAGGACTCAAGACTACTAAACACCCTAGTCCATATAAGTTGCAGTGGTTGAATGATAGTGGCGAGACTAAGGTGAGTAAGCAAGCCTTGATTGCTTTTCGCATTGGTCGGTATGAGGATGAGGTGTTATGCGATGTAGTGCCAATGCAGGCGTGTCATGTGTTGTTGGGGAGGCCATGGCAATTTGATAGGAAGGTTGTTCATGATGGCTTTTCTAACAAGTATACGCTTGTTCACCAAGGGAAAAGCTTTAATCTTAAACCTTTAACACCTAAACAGGTATATGAGGATCAGTTGCAGCTACAACAGTTTTCTGCAAAACATAAGGTGAGTGAAAAACAGAGGGAGAGTGAGAAAGCAAAAGACAATGAGAAAGAAAAGGAATACAAAAGTCGAACTCAAAAGGAAAAAAAGAGGAAGGCTGGAAAGAGTGTGAGAGACTAAGTTGAAGGGGGAACAACTTTGGTGGTGAGTGAAAAGGAGAGTGCAGCCTTGCAAAAGGAGAGTTGTGTGGCAAGAGCGAGTGTAGTAAGGAGAGCGTTAGTGATGAGGCAACCTATGTTGTTGCTGGTTTTCAAGGAAACATGTCTTAATACTAATGAACTATCTAACTCTTTGCCTAGTGTGGTTGTGTCTATTGTGCAGGACTTTGAAGATGTCTTCCCTGAGGAGATTCCAAAGGGATTACCACCTATTCGTGGTATTGAGCACCAAATTGACCTTGTACCCAGAGCATCGATTCCAAACAAGCCAGCTTATAGGAGCAATCTGGAGGAGACAAAGGAACTCCAAAGGCAGGTCAATGAATCAATGGAAAAGGGGTACGTGAGGGAAAGCATGAGCCTATGCACAGTGCCTGTGATTTTGGTGCCTAAGAAGGATGGGTCGTGGAGAATGTGTGTTGACTGCCGCGCCATCAACAACATCACGGTAAAGTATCGTCATCCCACTCCTCGCTTAGATGACATGTTAGATGAGTTACATGGGTCTAGTGTCTTTTCTAAAATGGATCTGAAAAGTGGATATCACTAAATTAGAATGAAAGAAGGTGATGAATGGAAAACCACATTCAAAACGAAATATGGATTGTATGAGTGGTTAGTAATGCCTTTCAGTTTAACTAACGCACCTAGTACTTTTATGAGACGTATGAACCATGTTTTGAGGACTTTTATTGGCAAATTTGTGGTTGTCTATTTTGATGATATTCTTATTTACAGCAAGAGTTTGAAAGATCATATATCTCACTTAAGGGATGTTTTAGAAGTGCTTCGAAAGGAACAATTATATGCTAACCTCAAGAAGTGCACTTTTTGCACAGACAAACTTGTGTTTCTTGGTTTTGTTGTTAGTGCACAGGGAATACAGGTTGATGAAGAAAAGGTTCGTGCGATCCAAGAATGGCCTAGTCCAACTAATGTAAGTAATGTGCGGAGTTTCCATGGACTAGTGAGCTTTTACAGGAGATTTGTGAAGGATTTCAGCGCCATTGCAGCACCACTTAACGAGGTAATTAAGAAGAACGTGGGGTTCAGATGGGGAGAGCAACAAGAGAAGGCCTTTCAGACGCTTAAAAATAAGCTGACTCAGGCGCCATTACTTGCGTTACCTAACTTTGCTAAAACGTTTGAAATTGAGTGTGATGCTTCAAGATTAGGTATTGGAGCAGTGCTTATGCAGGAGAGAAGACCAATCGCATTCTTTAGTGAGAAGCTAAGTGGGGCAACCTTGAACTACCCTACTTATGATAAGGAGTTATATGCATTGGTTCGAGCCTTGGAGACATGGCAACACTACCTTTGGCTAAAAGAGTTTGTGATCCACACTGATCATGAATCCTTGAAGTACTTAAAGGGGCAACATAAGCTAAATAAAAGGCATGCTCGTTGGGTGGAGTTCATCGAAACATTTCCATATGTCATCCACTACAAGCAAGGTAAAGAGAATGTCGTTGCTGATGCACTTTCTAGAAGGTATGCTCTTATCTCTACTCTTAGTTCTAGATTGCTTGGTTTTGAGCAGATTAAGGAATTATATGCTGCTGATCGAGGTTTTTGTGAGGAGTATGTGCATTGTGAGAAGAGTGGGCATGGTAAATTTTATAAACATGAAGGATTCTTGTTTAGGGAGAGTAAACTATGCATTCCAATTTGTTCTTTAAGAGAATTACTAGTGAGGGAGTCACATGGAGGAGGTTTCATGGGACATTTTGGAGTAGCTAAAACCTTAGGGGTATTGTAGGAACACATTTATTGGCTTCACATGAAACGAGATGTTGAGAGGATTTGTGAGCGATAATACGCTCAGAACATATATATAATGGGAGCGTAAATTGTAGCAAGTGCACTGGTTGTATCAAGTAATAGAGTGGTGAAAAGTAAGGTTGTCGATTCCTCGAGGAACCAATAGAGTACTAGATCTATGGCAATTCTTATCAATATCTAGGACATTAAAAAGGGGTTTTGAAATGTCTAAGCTAAAAATTTAACTTAAAGCAAACAAGGAGAATTTTATGAAGAATCTATCAATTATGAACGCGGGAAATTAGAATTCACCCTAAATCCATTAATCAAACTGCTACCATATTATATCAACTAGTGGTTATAAGGTTATTCAAGTGAGTTTAGAAAATCTTTTTTAAGGATGTTAACCTTAAATCAATTAGTCGGCTTCCGCGTCTCCAATTAACCAAGGAATCAAAATTATGTTCATACACCTCCCGATGTTACAAACAACTAATGCCCTAAATCAATTAACCCTAATCCCTTAGTGATTAATTAACAAGAAACATTGCATTGCGCCTACCATAAACTCTAATTAAACCAATTATCTCAACTCTCGTATTGATAATCAATCTAATTAAGAATTCCTAACAAATCCTAATCAACTCCCGTATCAAAAGGATTTCTAACAATTATAATCAAAGACCAATTATAATTGAAATCAAAGGAATTGCAATCATGAATAATCCTAATAATTCCTAATCATATAACGTGGCTACAATTATCCTTTTAACATTCTAGGGTTTCATCCAATTTCCCAAGGAAAAGACTTAGCAATTCATGGAGATAAAGACATGATTATGATTCAAGGAGATTCGTGTAAAAGAAATCATATTCAATGGTTGGATTAAATGCTTGAATTGCATATCAGAATATAAGTTTAGAAATCACCAATACAACAATACAAATAATACCTTAATTGAAAGGAACTCCACAAATCCTTCACAAAGGATGATAATCTCCATGAAGATCACAAAGTTTTCTCCAAGATTTGATCTCCACAATTCTCCCTTAAAACTAGGTTAAAACTACTCTAAGAACACTAAAATTTGACAAAAGGTTTTCCATAAATCGACCTAGGACCTATATATATGCAAGGGGAGGCGAGAAGATGCAATTAAAATAAGACCGGCCCAAGGCCGGCTCAAGCCCGGCAGCCTTCATTTAAGCCGGCCATAAAGGCCGGCGGCTTTGCTTTTTTTTTTTTCCTTTGCCATCCTTCAATCTTTTCATGCTTCAATTTGTATGCAATCTCTCCAAATTGATTAAGCTTTGAACTCAAAGTCCTCCAACATCTGAAATGTAAAAATAAACATGATTAAGTACCATTTCCTTGTGATTTCTCTAAAATCAATAATGAATACTCGCAAATCGCTTAATGAATTATGAGTAAAATATGCCTTTATGAACTCCCCCACACTTAAACTTTTGCTTGTCCTCAAGCAAAATAAAACTAGAAAGAAATCCATCCTATAAAGTACAAAAAAAAAATTTATTATCATATGAATTTGAACATCTGTCATCTCTACTTCTGACTCACTACTTTGTGATGCCCACCATTCAAACCAAACTGGGAATATGTGATTAGAGTACTATACTCAAAATTAACCAATTAATCTAGAGAAAACAAAATTTAATCCAAGCGTTTAACCTAAGAATTCTTATTCCAAAAGTAGATATTCAGTCCTAAAGGAAAAACACCCATTTAAACTTCACTGGCAATTAGCAAGCATATGATCCTTTACATCACTTCTTTAAACAGGTCAACATAAAATGAAAGCATATGGTATCAATTCCTTTCTTAGATTTTCTCCCTTTTTTATAAGTCTTGTAACTTATTGATGAGTATTCCCTAAAACTCTACTTTTTTTCTTTTTTTCTTTTTTTTTCTTTTTCTTTTTTATAAAATAAGTTCATGTATTGAACTTTTGATTCTCCGCCCTTCTCGCTATAGTGAGATCACTGATTACGCATATCCCGGGCTCATCACCCAAGTGACCAGGTTTTAAAGGGACCCCATCGAACTCTCCCTCACTCTAGCATTCAAGTTTGGATACTCTTAACTCAATTACCTGAGTCATTGGAGTAATGCAACTTATTTCATTTGAATGCCATACAGAATTAAGACTTTTTTATAAGGGATCACTAAGTGAGGAGTTTCCCTTACCTCTTTCATTAGCTGTTGAAAAGCTTTCAAAGAAACTTCCAAGAAGGTATACTAGCTAGAGAAGAGACCCGAAGTAGACCTGTTTATCTTTCACAAGAGGACTCAATAGACTCTTAAACTTCAAATGATAAGGCTAAAAACATGGTAAATTTGATTTCTAAAGATTTTATTCATTAATTTTAACTAAGTACAAGAATCACAACTGTGGTGAGTAGGGCATAATAATGAGTTATTATTTTTAATAAATCATAAACAGATGCAAAAGGCTATTGTTTTTTTTTTTTTTTTTCCATCTAATTTTTTGAAAAAAATTGGCCTAAAAATTGTCAAATAACTCAGGGACAAATACAGTTCAAGATAATGGAAGAGTATGATCATCAAAGCACAGAACAGGCAATACTCATCTCAACTTTAATACCTACATTCCCTTCCCCAAACTTAAGAATAGACAGTGTCCACATTGTCTCACATCAATGCAAATAACAAAATAGGAAGGAAATAAGAAAAAAAGGAACTGGTACTCCCCTGGTATAACATGTAGAAGCCATATTTAAATCCCATCAAAGCTGAACTTGGAGAGATTGGTCCTTCTGAACATTTACCTTGCATTTTCCTAAAAACAATTAAAAGAAAACCAACGAAACACAATAAAGTAAACATAAATATAGGCTGCCTCCCATAGAGCGCTTGTTTTATAGTCATCAGCCTGACTATCAGGGTTTGTCATCTCAGCTTAAATCAAGGAGTTTAAACAACTCCTCCAACACCATCGTCTTCAGATTCGGATTCCAAGCTTCCTTGCATGGTATGGTGCCCTTCTTTTCAGCTTCCACCAATGTTTTGTAGGTGGATATCAACAAACTTACCTGCTGGATGTCTGCCCTTGACCACCCTAGGATTTCCCTATGTTCATCCAACTGGCCTTGAATTTGCTGCTGCAATTCTCTTGTCATAGGCGTTGGATTAATGTGAGGCCATGGATTTCCTGAATTCAGACACTCATAATCAAACAATTGATTAGAAAAGACATTAGGTTCAAGTGTCTGCATGGGCATTAGTGTCGGCATTGGTGGCTTCTCATAGTGGTCTGTCTTCTCAAAAGCAACAATATTTTCAGTCTGGGGTACTTGCTCACAGCCTTTGTTTTCTTGCTCATCCTCATTCCCCCAACCATCTATCTTATTCAAGACAGCTTCAAGAGTGGTTTGCCCTACTTCTTCCTCCACATCATTGTTAGTAATTTCACCCTCAGTAGATATGTCATAATACATTGCTTTCTCATTAGACAAAAACACAGGATCATACATATCAAATGTTACCTGGTCATCTAGTGCTCTAAGGGTGAGCTTACCTTGTCCTACATCAATTAGAGCTTGACCTGTGGCTAGGAATGGTCTACCCAAAATGAGTGGAATGTCCTCATCTTCTTCCACATCCAGTATGATAAAGTCCACTGGAAATATGAATTTATCGACCTTGACTAAGACATCCTCCACTGTACCCTTGGAAAACCTTAAGCTCTTATCAGCTAACTGCACAGTGATTGGTCTCCTCTTGCACTTTTGCGGCTCTATTCCAAGCTTCCTAAAAACGGAAAGTGGCATTAAATTAATACTTGCACCAGAATCAATCAAAACATTCTCAAAATCAATATTACCATTGGTGCAAGGGATATTGAAACTTCCCTGATCTTTCAGCTTTCTAGGTAGCTGAGTAGATTTCTTCTCTATGATAGCTGAACTCTCGCCAAGAAGCATTACTTTCTCAACACTCTCTATGGATCTTTTGTTAGAGAGCAGCTCTTTCATGAATTTGGCATAAGAAGGAATTTGCTTCAAGGCCTCTAAGTGAGGTATATTGATTTGAAGCCCTTTAAATATGTCACAAAACCTGGCAAACAGGGCTTCTAACTCCCTTTGCTTGAGTCTTCTTGGGAAAGGGATAGGTGGAACATAAGGCTACAACACTGGTGCTTTGGATGTGAGTTCCTCCTCCTTCTGCTTACCTTTCTTTGGATCTTTCTCTTGAATTTTTACCTGCCTTTCAGCTTTCTTCACCTCCTTACCACTCCTTAGCATGATGGCATTGACATGATGGGTGTTCTCCTCAATTTTGCTAGGCAAAGACCCTGAGGGTCTAGTACTTAGCTGCTGTGCAATTTGACCGAGCTGACCCTCCAAGTTTCTGATAGAAGCTTGTTGGTTTTGCAGGAGGGTTTCAGTCTTTTGCATGTAGCTCCTCATGAGCTCTTCCATCTGAGTAGGTTGCTGTTGAGAATAGGCATTCTGAGCAGAGGCTTGTTTAGGAAATCCAGGGGGCAGGTTAAGTGCTTGATTCTCATTCCTCCATGAGA
The DNA here is from genome assembly GCA_037954665.1 of Laguncularia racemosa. Lineage (NCBI taxonomy): Eukaryota > Viridiplantae > Streptophyta > Magnoliopsida > Myrtales > Combretaceae > Laguncularia > Laguncularia racemosa. Next base: position 20,058 of record JBBMOL010002515.1, read on the forward strand.
AGTTTGGATGATTGCGCCACCCAGGATTGTATGTATTCGAATATGGTCATTGAGTGCCTCTCTGGAGGTTGCCTACAAAGTTTACCTGCTCTCTACTAGATGGAGCTGACAACTTTCCAGCCATGCACTCACTAGCTGAGTGAGGTCCTGAGCAAATTTCACAACTAGAAGATGGATTAGCATTAAAAGAATTTGAATAGGCGAGTCTACTTACTTGAGTGGTGAGGGCAGCTATCTGAGCAGTCAATTGAGCCATACTGACATTGTCATTCACTGAAGCTACTCTTGTAACACTTCTCTCAGTTTGCCAATTCTGTGCACTAGAGGCCATCTCTTCTATCAATGCACTAGCCTCTAAGTAAGTTTTTCCCATTAGTGCACCCCCAGCTGCAGCATCTACAAGAGACCTCAATGTCTCATCCAGACTCAAGTAAAAGATCTCAATGAGGAGATTGTCTGGTAAACCATGATGTGGGCATTTTCTAGTTGCTTCCTTGAATCTCTCCCATGCCTTATAAAGTGATTCACCACTAAACTTTGTAAAGTTAGTGATGTCACTTCTTAGTTTGGTGGTCCTAGTTGGTGGGAAGAATCTCCTCAAGAACTTGATTGAAAGGTCTTCCCAGGTAGTGACAGATCCCTGGGGCAATGAATAAAACCAAGCTCTAGCTTTATCCCTCAATGAAAAAGGGAAAAGTTGTAGTATTATGGCATCATCAGTGACACCATTCTGCTTGACAGTGTTGGTGTATTGAAGAAACCTAGCAAGATGATCATCAGGGCTCTCATTTGAATACCCTCCAAACTGACTCGATTGCACCATTTGAATGAGTGCCGGTTTAAGCTCAAAATTGTTAGCTTGTATAGTTGGTCTAACAATGGGTGGTTCCTGAATCCTAGGAATAGAGAAATCTCTAAGTGCTCGCTGAACACCCTGAATCTGGCGATTATCCTCATTCGCCATCTCTTCTACTTGTTCTCTATACTTGTTGTCTCTTCTAATCTGGCGTAGAGTACGCTCAATCTCAATATCGAAAGGTAGGAGATCAGCAATCCTACTCTTACGCATGTAACACTTGCAAAGAGACCAAAAGCCAAGAAAAACGTAAAATTGCACCTAGACTACCAATAGAATTACGAAATCTAATATCTATTAGTTCCCCGGCAACGGCGCCAAAAACTTGATACGCTTAGAACATATATATAAAATGGGAGCGTAAATTGCAGCAAGTGCACTGGTCGTATCAAGTAATAGAGTGGTGAAAAGTAAGGTTGTCGATTCCTTGAGGAACCAATAGAGTACTAGATCTATGGCAATTCTTATCAATATCTAAGACATTAAAAAGGGGTTTTGAAATGTCTAAGCTAAAAATTTAACTTAAAGCAAACAAGGAGAATTTTATGAAGAATCTATCAATTATGAACGCGGGAAATTAGAATTCACCCTAGATCCATTAATCAAACTGCTACCATGTTATATCAACTAGTGGTTATAAGGTTATTCAAGTGAGTTTAGAAAATCTTTTTTAAGGATGTTAACCTTAAATCAATTAGTCGGCTTCCGCGTCTCCAATTAACCAAGGAATCAAAATTATGTTCATACACCTCCCGATGTTACAAACAACTAATGCCCTAAATCAATTAACCCTAATCCCTTAGTGATTAATTAACAAGAAACATTGCATTGCGCCTACCATAAACTCTAATTAAACCAATTATGTCAACTCCCATATTGATAATCAATCTAATTAAGAATTCCTAACAAATCCTAATCAACTCCCGTATCAAAAGGATTTCTAACAATTATAATCAAAGACCAATTATAATTGAAATCAAAGGAATTGCAATCGTGAATAATCCTAATAATTCCTAATCATATAACATGGCTACAATTATCCTTTTAACATTCTAGGGTTTAATCCAATTTCCCAAGGAAAAGACTTAGCAATTCATGGAGATAAAGACATGATTATGATTCAAGGAGATTCGTGTAAAAGAAATCATATTCAATGGTTGGATCAAATGCTTGAATTGCATATCAGAAATAAAGTTCAGAAATCACCAATACAACAATACAAATAATACCTTAATTGAAAGGAACTCCACAAATCCCTCACAAAGGATGATAATCTCTACGAAGATCACAAAGTTTTCTCCAAGATTTGATCTCCACACCCCTTAAAACTAGGTTAAAACTACTCTAAGAACACTAAAATTTGACAAAAGTTTTTCCACAAATCGACCTAGGACCTATATATATGCAAGGGGAGGCGAGAAGATGCAATTAAAATATGACCGGCCCAAGGCCGGCTCAAGGCCGACAGCCTTTATTTAAGCCGGCCATAAAGGCCGACGGCCTTCATTTAAGCCGGTCATAAAGGCTTGCGGCGTTTCATGGAAGGCCGGCAACTTTGCTTTTTTTTTTTTTCCTTTGCCATCCTTCAATCTTTTCATGCTTCAATTTGTATGCAATCTCTCCAAATTGATTAAGCTTTGAACTCAAAGTCCTCCAACATCTGAAATGTAAAAATAAACATGATTAAGTACCATTTCCTTGTGATTTCTCTAAAATCAATAATGAATACTCGCAAATCGCTTAATGAATTATGAGTAAAATATGCCTTTATCAAGTGATGTGTCACATGTAAGCAAGCAAAATTTAGAGTCCAACCTCAAGGGCTTTATACCTCACTTCCCATTCCTCATGAGCCTTGGGTAGATATTTCCATAGATTTTGTGTTAGGATTACCCAGGTCTAGACATAGTCGGGATTCTATTTTTATAGTTGTGGGTAGATTCTCTAAGATAGCACATTTCATTCCTTATCACAAAAACGGATGATGCTTGCAATATTGCCAATTTGTTCTTTAGGGAGTTGTGAGATTACATGGTATGCTTAGAACAATCGTATCGGATAAAGATGCTAAGTTCTTGGAAGACCTTGTGGGTTAGGTTAGGAACTAAGTTATTGTTCTCTACTACTTGTCATCCACAGACTGATGGTCAAACTAAGGTAGTAAATCGAACTTTATCTACTTTGTTGAGGGCTGTAATTAAAAAGAATATTAAAAGTTGAGAGGATTGTTTGCCGCATGTTGAATTTGCCTATAACCGTACAGTGCATTCTGCTACTAAATTTACTCCTTTTGAAATTGTATATGGTTTTAATCCACTAACTCCTTTGGATTTATCACCTTTACCTATTTTCTGAGTATGTTAATCTAGATGGCAAGAAGAAAGCAGAATTTGTTAAACAGATCCATGAGAAGGTAAGGCTAAACATTGAGCAAAGAATAGAGCAGTATGTGAAACAAGCCAACAAGGGTCGTCGACAAGCTGTCTTTGAACTTGGAGACTGGGTTTAGGTTCACATGTGCAAAGAGCGGTTTCCCGTGTAACATTGATCTAAACTACTTCCTAGAGGCGATGGACCATTTCAAATTCTTGAGCGCATCAATGATAATGCATACAAGATCGATTTACCAGATGAGTATCAAGTAAGTGCCACATTTAATGTTACTGATCTTAGTCCTTTTGATGTAGGTGATGATTTGAGGATAAATCCTTATCAAAAGGACGGGAATGATAAGCTAACCGAAAGAAAAGGGCCTTTGATCC
>JBBMOL010002516.1:0-23661 GCA_037954665.1 Laguncularia racemosa
ATTTATGATTTGGCAACGATCAACTACTGTATACTCTTTGAGTTGTTTGTGAAACAATTATAACACTTATTGAAAAAAAAAATATGTGCTGAAAAAGAATCAAGCATAGCCATTACTCCAATGATTCAAATAATTGAGTTAATAGTATTCGAACTTGAATGTAAGAGTGAGGAAGATTCCGTAGGGGTATTTTAAAAACACCGGTCACTTGAGTGACGAGCTCGGGATGTTGTCGACTCAATGAACTCACTATTAACGATAAGGGCAGAAAAGGCGAAAGTTCATGAAAAGAAGCGGGCAAAAACCGTTAAAATAGATGCTTGATTAAATCAAAAGAATATGAATGTAAAAAAATCATTGAATGAAATAAGACTTGTAATAAAAAGGGAGAAAATCTATGGAAAGAGTAATACCATATGCTTTTACTTTGTGTTGCAAGGATTATATACTTGCTAATATTCAATAAAGTTTTGATTGGGTGTTTTTCCTTATTGGATTAAGTATTTACTTTTGGAATAAAAGTTCTTTTGCTAAATATGAGGATTAAAGTTTGTTTTGTTTGATTAGCTATTAAATTTTGTCTATGGTAATTTAATCACAGGAAAACCGGTTTGGTTGGAGCAGTATACATTAAAATTACAAGTCATGAATTATAAAAGAATAGATGCTTGAAATGATGAAAAGAAATTTTATTTAATCCTATGACGGATTTCTCAATTGATTTGATTCAATTGCTTAAGGACAGCAAGAGTTTAAGTGTGGGGAATTTGATAGAGCCATTTATATTAAATCTTATAGTATGAATTGTGTTAATTTATTATTGATTTTATAGAAATATAAGGAAATAGTACTTAAATTTTATTATGGTAATAAATCAGGCTTAATGGAGTTAAGAGTGCTAATTCAAGTGATTTAAGAGAAGTCATCTACAAACTGGATCAAAAGACAAGGATTTAAAACCGCCGGAGGAAAGTACATGGGTGTGTATTTGAAGTACATGACCGTGTACTTGGTTTGAATCAATAGAAACATATACGGTTGAGTACACGGCGCGTGTATCTGTCTTGAAGAACCAACAGAAGGAGGTACGGTTTGTGATCTAGCCGTGGTGGAAGCCGTGCCATACACTGACCAAGGATTAAGAATTGTGAATTATTGAACCAGAGGGAGGCACGGTTCGAAATCTGGCTGTGTTGGTGGGCATGCCAGGCGTACGTTATTCACTTCTCGAGATTTACTTGTAAAAAGGAAAGATATATTCGTATCTTGCTAGCTGAAGATCCTCTGCCATTCCTTAACAGTATAAATAGAACCAACCCTAGAGGAGAAAAGAGAGAGGATGATTTTGGCAAAGAGAAGAAACCGAATTTTTTCATACTTTCACTTTTTGATTTTCGTTTTGAAGATGACATGTGTAGTTAAGTAGATTTTCTAGCCAAAGGATCATCAAAAGTTTAATTCGTCACGAATTGTGAGATCTAATTGATTTATCTTTACTCTATTCTTTGTTTTTGGATATTTATATATCTTCTAATGTTTTGTTAATGTTATCTTAGTTAATTGGTATGAATTAGAGCTCTTTCTACTCAATTAGCAAGTTAATATATTGTTAACTAGTATGTTCAGATCCGTAATTGTTTGATAGTTTCTGGTTTCTGTGACACAATGACATGTTTGATTATAAATTAGATAGTCAAATTCATGTTATGGAGATATATGATCTTGTTTAAATAGGTTATCTTATAATCTACTGGCATGAATTGGTAATTCTCTAGTTTTTTTAATGCTATGATAGATTAAATCCTAAGAGCTTGTTTTAGGGTTGTTTAGTCAATAAGAGAAGTAATCAAAGAGCTTGTTTTGATTATCAAGAAAGTAAGGAGAGATAGGTTATTAGAGATTGTTAATAACCATAAACAATTTATCTTAGATAAAAAAATAGAAAATATTTGCATCAATGGGATCAGTTCTATGGAATTAAAAACTATAGTAGTGATTCCTTTGGTCAGGCTTTATCATTATTATAATTTTATTTTTTTGATTTCAACAAATCAAAAACCCACCATTTTCTCTTTTGCTTCCTATTCTCTTTTTAGTAAGAAAATTATATATAACCTATTCCCTTGTGGAATACAAAAAACCCTTACTCACTACTATATACAAATCATATAAATTGTTGGTGGTAGGTTTTTATTTTTGTTGATTCGGGTACACCCATCACTAGGTCCCAACAAATGTAAGTCATGTGCGGAGTTTTTCCATTGGACTTTGTTGGAGCTTTTACAGGGAGATTTTGTGAAGGATTTCAAAGTCCAATTGCAGCCACCACTTTACTGGAGGTAATAAGAAGAACGTGGGGTTTCAAATGGGTGAGGAGCAAACAAGAGAACGGGCCCTCCTTTTTAGGACAGCTTAAAAATAATAAAGGCTGGACTCAGGGCGGCCCATTACTCGCTTTTACCTATACATTTGCTAAAAACATTTTGTAATTGATTGTGATGTCCTAAGGGATAAGTATTGGGAGCAGAGCTTTTTATGCTGGAGGCGGAAAAAGAACTGGATGCATTTCTGTTAGCGGAGCGAAGCTTAAGTGGTGGGAACCTTAACTACCCTACTTCGACATGGACGTTATATGGATTTGGGTTCGTGCCCTCCCCCCTTAGAGGGGGACTTGGGCACACTACCTATAGCCAAAGAGTTTTCGTAATTCCAACCAATGATTCATGGAATCTTGAAGTACTGGGAAGGGGCAACATTCATGCTGAACAAGGGAGGGGGACATGCTTGGTTGGGTTTAGTGTTTCATCGAACTCATATCCATAATTGTCATCCACTACAAGGCAAGGTGAAGAGGAAATGTCGTGGTGATGGCACTTTCTAGAAAGTTATTACTCTTTTTTCTTACTTAGTTATAGTACTTGTCTGCTTGGTTTGAGCCATTAAGGGAATTATTTGCTGGCTGATCGAGGATTTTTGTTGGAGGGAGTTATATTTACATTGTAGAGAGTGGCATGGTTAAATTTTATAAACATGAAAGGGTTTTCCTTGTTTTTTTAAGGCTTAGTATAAATGGTTGGCATTTCCAAAATTGGTTTCTTTAAAGAGAATTTATACTCGTGAGGGGAGGGTCTCATGGGAGGGAGGTTTTTTATGAGTGGGACACTTTGGGAGTAGTTAAAAACCTTTGGGGTTTGCAGGAAACACTTCTATTTGGCCTCACATGAAAACGAGATGTTTTGAGGAGGATTTGTGAGCGAAAGTTGTGTAACGTGTAAGCAGCGAAAATCTAGGGGTCCAACCGTTAAGGGCCTTGACAAACCCACAACTTTCCCTTTCTTCATGAAGGCCTTGGGGTAGATATTTCATGGTATTTGTATTGGTTTACCCAGTTTTGGGGGACATGGTTCGAAATTCTATTTTTTGTAGTTGTTGATAAGGATCTCTTTAAAATGGCACCATTTCCAATTCCTTGTAACAAAAATCATAATGATTGCTTGTTAAATATTGTTTAATTTATTCTTTAAGGAAGTTGTGTGATGCATGGTATGCCTAGAAACAATTGTATCAGATAGGGATGCTAAGTTCTTGAGCTACTTTTGGAAGACCTTGTGGGCTAAGTTAGGAAACTAAGTTATTGTTTTTACTACTTATCATCCACAGACTGATGGTCAAACTGAGGTAGTAAATCGAACTTTTATCTACCTTGTTGAGGGCTGTAATTAAAAAGAATATTAAAAGTTGGGAGGATTGTTTGCCGCATGTTGAATTTGCTTATAACCGTACAGTGCATTCTGCTACTAAATTTACTCCTTTTGAGATTGTGTATGGTTTTAATCCACTAACTCTATGGATTTATCACCTTTGCCTGTTTCTGAGTATGTTAATTTAGATGGCAAGAAGAAGGCCGAATTTGTTAAACAGATCCATGAGAAGGCAAGGCTAAACATTGAGCGACGAACAGAGCAGTATGTGAAACAAGCCAACAAGGGTCGTCAACAAGCTGTCTTTGAACCTGGAGATTGGGTTTGGGTTCACATGCGCAAAGAGCGTTTTCCCGTGCGTGTCGATCTAAACTACTTCCTAGAGGCGATGGACCATTTCAAGTTCTTGAGCGCATCAACGATAATGCATACAAGATAGATTTGCCTGGTGAGTATCAAGTAAGTGCCACATTTAATGTTACTGATCTGAGTCCTTTTGATGTAGGTGATGATTTGAGGACAAATCCTTTTCAAGAGGAGGGGAATGATGAGATCCATGATGAGAGCCGAGCCGAAAGAAGAAATGTGGATCCTCTTGAAGTATCGCCTGGACCGATCACAAGAAGCCGAGCGAAACGACTCAAGGAAGCACTTAACGGGTTTGAAAAAGGATGTCCATGAAGCCGGAAAGGATTGAAGCAATCATGAAGTCGGAACGGATTGGAACAACCATGGGAAGACTCTTGCTCTTATATAAGTCACACTGGACACGGGTTGAAGAAGGCGTGTATTTTCAAGGCACGGCCGTGTAGGAATCTCAAGATTGCACAGAAGCATAAAACGGCCCAACACACACGGCTAAAAGGCACGGCCGTGTGTAGAGTCAAGCAAATCCACAGAAAGATACACGACCAGAAGTACACGGTCGTGTATGTTGCTAGAAGTTGCACAGAAAGGTACATGGCCAAAGTATACGGCGTGTATTACGGCCAGTGTATCCCCTACCGACCAATATGTTTTGTTTTGTTATTTTTACGCACTTATTGAAGTGATGTCGTTTTGGGCTTGTATTTTCACGAATTGTAAACCCTAGTATAAATGCTCCTAGGGTTTAGAACAACAAACAACATACATCTTAGAACATTAAACATCTTTGAGAGGCTCCTCTCTTGGTTCTTCAAGAACTAATTTGAACTTATCGAATTGATTTCCGTAGCGTTCATCCCGACTTATCAATCAGTCTTTCATCCCGATTGTGGCGTCTTCACATTATACCAAGGTTCTTGTCTCGCTTATAGACAACGGGTCGCGGTTTCCACTTTAGGTGTTTGGGTGTCTTAGGTAACGAATTTCCGAACGTATTGGTATTGGGTTTCGTCACGGGTTGACGTGGTTTGTATCACTGACTATTGGCTTCATCACCAATTCCCCCATTCACGCTGTCATTCGACATAGTTGTAGACCCCGTATACGATCCTCAAAAACAATTTGAAGCAAGGACACACACTCCACAACTACAACTTCCCTTAACGCCACACAATAGCAACTACAAAAAGGAAAACAAATAAATCCACTTACTTCACAAGTATGCATATTACAACCACGTATAATACTCTTCTCCACAATTACGTTTAATACAACCGGTGCAACACTTATATAATTCACCTCCACATGCAACACTTGCAATCCCTTTTTAATCACACACACACACACAACACCGTACACTCACTATTGCTTAACACACCAATGTAATGCCACACACACACCCTTTGCTATACATGGTGCAACAATTTTTTTTTTTTTTTTAGTTCCATAAATCACTCCTTCACAAACAACTCCACGGCAACAACACAAGTGGGCAACAACAACAAATACACTTCCACTTCCACGGCAACAATAATAAATGGCAACACAACAAATATACTTCCACTTCCACGGCAAGGATAACAAGATATACCACTTTCCACAAATGTAATCTACAACTTAACAATAGGCAGCAACTCTAATTTGAATTTCAACCTCTTCACTAATTGCAAGCCTTCCTCAATTGGTAAGGAATGAATTTCAAATTCAAATAACACTCATTAACTCCCACAACTTAATGGATGTGTTTGAATTCAAATAGATTCCTTACTACTCAACGCAATGCAAATCTGTAAAATACACTTCCCCAATTCATAATTTGCACAATGGAATTACAACAACAAGCTTCGCAACCTCCTTCACGCAACAAGCTAGTCAACCGCAAGAAAAGGCAATTTTTTTTTTTTTCAAGTTCACAAAATTGTTGAATTAACAACACTTCTATTCTTCTTCCCTTCCATGAAAATAATCAATCACAAGAAGCTACAACAATCTTCCTAATCCAACTCCAACAAGCAACAAATCAGATTTCAATCAAGGAAATTTTCACAACTCAAAGCTACAACACACAATTTCGGTTCAAAAATGAATAACCTTAATTGAAGATGATAATCACGAAATCAACCAACACTTAATCCCTTCTCTAAAACTTGTGCTCTGTACCAAAGATGATGTGCTCAAAACCAAGTTCAAGCACAATCAAATGACTCAAGAAACAACTCTCAAATCAATCACAAAAACAATCTAATGTGAATGATAAGTCACGTGAAACCTTGAGATTTGATGGAAAACCAAAGAACAAATGAAGTAATTGCAATCCTATTTGTAATATTCACCAAGTGACAACAAAAAGACATGAGATTCATGTGAAATCAGAACAAAATTGAAGCACCAAAACCATGAATTCACTCCCCTTCAATTCCAATGCATGCCAATTCAACCGCCGGGCCCTTTACCGGCCTTTTAAAACCGGGCCCCAAAAAAAAAAAAGCCGCCGGCCTTAGCCGGCCTTCTTATCCCCGGATTTTCCATTGCGAGAATCTTCCAAAATCGTATCCTAATTAATTTTCTGACTCAAATCCTCACAATCAACCTTATCCCCCTCCTCTTTGGGGCAAAATAGACCCCTTTGTGAACCTTGGGGGGGGGTTAACTCCTTTCGGGGAAAATCCTTTTGTTTTCTTTTTTTTTTAGCATCATTTTTCTTTCTTTTAAAACCCTTAAATTTTCCCTTTTCTTTAGATTTTTCCAAATTTTTTTAAGGGAAAAATTCATTTTTTTGAAGTTTTTTTCAATTTAAGAATTTTAAATCATTTTTAAATTTAACTCTTAAGATTATAACCTTGGGCATTTTTTAATTTTTTTTGAATTTTTATTTTTAATATAATTCCATTGCACCTCTTTTTTTCAATTTTTTTTTATCAACTCATACTATAATTTTTAAATCACCCGTAAATTGGGTAAACTCTAAATTTTAAAAGGGTAATTGTAGCCAAGTTATGTAATTAGGGAAATTTTTAGGGTTATTCATATTGCAATTCCCTTTTATTTTAATTTTAATCATCTTTATTTTAATTGTTAGAAAACCTTTTGATACGGGAATTGATTAGGGTTTGTTAGGAATTCTTAATTAGATTGATTATCAATACGGGAGTTGCGATAATTGGTTTAATTAGAGTTATGGAGGGCGCAATGCAATGTTTCTTGTTAATTAATCACTAAGGGATTAGGGTTAATTGATTTAGGGCATTAGTTGTTTGTAGATCGGGAGGTGTATGAACATAATTTTGATTCCTTGGTTAATTGGAGACGCGGAAGCCGACTAATTGATTTAAGGTCAACATCCCTAAAAAGGATTTTCTAAACTCACTTGAATAACCTTATAACCACTAGTTGACATAACTTGGTAGCAATTTGATTAACAAATCTAGGGTGAATTCTAATTTCCCTTGTTCATAATTGATGATTCGTCATAAAATTTTTCTTGTTGCTTTAAGTTAAATTTTTAGATTAGACATTTCAAAACCCCTTTTTAATCACCTAGATATTGATAAGAATTGCCATAGATCTAGTACTCTATTGGTTCCTCGAGGGATCGACAACCTTACTTTTCACCACTTTATTACTTGATACGACCAGTGCACTTGCTGCAATTTACGCTCCCATTTTATATATATGTTCTGAGTGTATCAAGTTTTTGGCGCCGTTGCCGGGGAACTAATAGATATTAGATTTTGTAATTCTGTTGGTAATTTAGGCACAATTATTTTGTTATTTAATTTTTCTTATCATTGTGTGATCGTTTTCCATTCTCTTTAAGGGTCTTTTTATGCGCAAGAGTAGAAGTGCTGAACTTCTACCAATTAATCTTGAGATAGAACGCACCTTGCGACAACTTAGAAGAGAGCAGAGAAGAAAGGAAGAAGAGAACATGGCAGATGAGAACAACAATCAGATTCAGGGTGTTGGTAGAGCACTTCGAGAATACACGGTACCTGTTGTTTCAGGTCCTGCAATTAGAAGACCAACAATTCAGGCTAATAATTTCGAGTTAAAACCAGCACTCGTTCAAATGGTTCAATCAAATCAATTTGGAGGATATCCAAATGAGAGTCCTGATGAGCATATTGCAGTATTTCTTCAATATTGTAATACAGTGAAAATGAATAATGTATCTGATGATGTAATTAGGCTACAACTTTTTCCTTTTCACTTAGAGAAAAAGCTAGGGCTTGGTACAATTCATTGCCACAAGACTCTGTAACCACTTGGGTAGATCTCTCATCTAAATTTTTAAGGAGATTTTTTCCACCAGCTAGAACTGCTAGGTTAAGAAATGACATCACAAACTTCAGTAAGTTTAGTGGTGAATCACTTTATGAAGCATGGGAAAGATTTAAGGAGGCAATTAGAAAATGCCCCCATCATGGATTACCAGATAATTCCCTTATTGAGATATTCTATCTCAGTTTAGATGACACATTGAGATCTCTGGTAGATGCTGCTTTCTGGTGGTGCATTAATGAGTAAGACATATGATGAGGCTAGTGCTTTGATAGATGAAATGGCCTCTAGTGCACATAATTGGCAACATGAAAGAGGTAAGTCTAGAGTGGCATCTGTCAATGATATGGACACCTTAACAGCTCAGATTTCTGCTCTTACCGCCCAGGTAAGTAAACTCACTCTGCACCTTCTTTCAATGTTAATCAATTTTCTTGTTGTGAGTTATGCTCAGGACCACACTCAACTCTTGAGTGCCCATCTAGAAACTTTTCCTCCTCATCCATGGAGAGCAAGTAAATTTTGTCAACAATTTCCAAAGAGGAAATCAAGGACCCTATTCAAACACCTACAATCCAGGGTGGCGTAACCATCCAAATTTCTCATGGAGAAATGATAACAACGCACTTAAAACCCCCTGGATTTCAAAGCAAGGTCCTAATCATAATACTCCCCATCAACAATATCCTAATCATAATACCTCTTCTCAGCAAGGTCAGTCTAAAATGGAAGAACTCATGATAAGTTATATGCAAAAGACTGACACAATGTTGCAAAATCAACAAGCCACCATTAGGAATCTGAAAATCAGCTTAGTCAAATGTCTCAACAGTTGAGTAATAGACCATCTGGGTCTTTACCTAGCAATACTGAGCAAAATCCTATGGGTGTAAATGCTATTATGTTAAGAAGTGGTAAGGAATTGATTGATAAGAAACTTGAGGAAGAGGAGGTTAACTGGGGAAAGATAAAGGGAAACAAAAGGAAGAGGAGCCAAAGAAAAATTCACCAAAAGTGAAAGCATATGTTCCTCCTATTCCTTTCCCAGGAAGGCTGAAGCAACAACAATTGGATTCACAATTTGCTAAATTTTTAGAAGTCTTTAAAAAATTGCAAATTAACATTCCTTTTGCAGAGGCACTTCAGCAGATGCCATCATATGCTAGGTTCATGAAGGATTTACTCACAAAGAAGAGGAAGATTGAAGGAAATGAACCAGTGATGCTTATAGGAGAATGTTCTATGATCTTACAAAAGAATTTATCCAATTTGCCAAGAAAACAAAGAGATCAGGGAAGTTTTACTATTCCTTGCACTATTTGGTAATTTTAATTTTGATAAAGTACTTATAGATTCTGGTGCAAGTATAAATTTAATGCCTCTGTCTATTTTCAAAAAACTAGGACTTGGAGATGTAAGGAGACGCACGTCACCTTACAACTTGCGGATAGAAGTGTCAAGTACCCAAAGGGTATAGTGGAGAATGTCCTAGTAAAAGTGGACAAAATTATCTTTCCAGTTGACTTTTATAGTCTTGGAAATGGAAGAAGATAGAGAGGTACCCATGATCTTAGGAAGACCATTCCTAGCCACAGGTCAAGCTCTAATTGATGTAGGACAAGGTAAGCTCACCCTTAGAGCACTAGATGACCAGGTAACATTTGATATGTATGATCCTGTGTTTTTGTCTAATGAGAAAGCAAGGTATTCTGACATATCTGCTGAGGGTGAAATTACTAACAATGATGTGGAGGAAGATGTAGGGCAAACCACTCTTGAAGCTGTCTTGAATGAGATAGATGATTGGGGGGATGAAGATGAGCAAGAAAACAAAGGTCGTGAACAAGTACCCCAGACTGAAATGTTGTTGCTTTTGAGAAGACAGACGACTATGAGAAGCTACCAGTGCCGACACTAATGCCTATGCAGACACTTGAACCTAATGTCTTTTCTAATCAATTGTTTGATTATAAGTGTCTGAATTTAGGAAATCCATGGCCTCACATTAATCAAGCGCCTATGACAAAAGAATTGCAGCAGCAGATTCAAGGCCAGTTGGATGAATATAGGGAAATCCTGGGATGGTCAAGGGCAGACATCCAGCAGGTAAGTTTGTTGATATCTACCTACAAAACATTGGTGGAAGCTGAAAAGAAGGGCACCATACCATGGAAGGAAGCTTGGAATCCTAATCTGAAAAACGAGGGTGTTGAAGGAGTTGTTTAAACTCCTTGATGTAAGCTAACCCTGATAGTCAGGCTGATGACTATAAAAACAAGCGCTTCATGGGAGGCAGCCCATGCTTAATAAGTATCTATAATAGTTTCGTTAAAAAAAAAAAAAAAAAAACTAATTCAAGGCTGGATAAGAGCTGCCGGTGCATTCAAGACACTCCAAGGATGACAGACATTTTAGGAGGAATTTTCTTCCTGATGAACAATTTTATACCAGGGAAGTACCAGTAATTTCAATTTCTGCATTGACATTCGTTTCCTTAATTTTGTGATATATTAGGAACAATGAGGACATTGTCCAATTTAAGTGTGGGGAAGGGATTATAAATGTAGAAGTATAATGATTTGCACACATCATGAGCTTACAAATCCCATGCTTTATTTATGTCCTTAAGTGTTTTCAATGAAATCCTGAAATTGAATTAGATTGGTGCCCTACTCGCCAATTGTTGTGACTAGTTTACATAGTTAAAAATTTAAGAGTAAAATCTCTAGAGAACGGGGTTTACCCTATGTTTAGCCTTTGAACTTGAGTTAGAGTCCTTAAGTTGAAAAAACAAGCAAGTTTACTTCAAGGAAAAATTGGTTGGGATAAATCTCTATTAAAATTTTCTTTGAGAATACCTTAACACCTAGTGAAAGAGGTAAAAAGAAATATTTTACTTAGTGATCCTTAAAAAAAAAAAAAAAAAAAGAGCCTTTACTCCAATAACTAAGGAAAGTGAGTTAAGAGTATCCAATCTAAATGTTAGTGTGAGGAAGAGTTCGTAGGGGTCCCTTTAAAACCTGGTCACTTAGGCGATGAGCCCAGATGTGCCGACTCAATGAACTCACAATAACGAGAAGGGCGGAAAGGCAAAAATTTAGTACCTTAATGAAAGTCAGGTTGACATGGGCGAGCTTTGGTCCCTCAGAAGAGTGAAGTCTCACTCCGCTGCCAATCAAGGCAAATAAAACAAAAAAAAAAGGGGAGAAATTCTAGGAAAAAATGGATACCATATGCTTTCACTCCTTGTTATCTTGTTTAGAGAAGTAAAATTGAGGGAGATGATACTTGCTAATAACCAATGAAGTTTAAATGAATGTTTTTTCCTTATGGACTAAGTATTGTTTTCTATTGTTAAACACTGGGATTAAAAATCTGTTGTATTTAGATTAACTACTAAATTTCAACTAGATATACTAGTTAAAATTTCAGTATGGTCAGAACAATGGGCACCAGAAGTTCAATGATGGATTTCTCTTGTTTAAATCAATTATTTTGCTTGAGGACAAGCAAAAGTTCAAGTGTGGGGATGTTGATAAGATCACATTATACTTATATTTCTTTTGGACTTATATTAAATTTATTTTAATATTATAAGAAAATATAAAGAAATGATACTAATGGTATTTATTGTGAAAATACAGGTTTTGAGGACCCAAAAGTAAAATTACAAGTTAATTGGAGGAGTTTTCTCACAAATTGAAGAATGTGAGCGAAGGATTGCACTGAAAGGCGCCGTCCTTGGGCGGCTACATTCAAGGCGCCGGCTTGAGCCGGCCTTTAAACGGCCTCAAAAAGAAGAAAAGCCGCCGGCCTTGAGCCGGCCTTAGCTCATTATCCCCGGATATCCATTGCGAGAACTCTCTCCAAAATCGTATCCTAAATTAATTTGCTGACTCAAATCCTCATCAGATCAACCTTATCCCCCTCCTCTTTGGATCTATAAATAGACCCTTGTGTGAACCTTGGAGGCATCCTTTCTTTTGTTAAGCATCCTTTCTTTTGTTTAGAATCCTTTTGTTCTTCTTCTTTGTTTTAGCATCATTTGTCTTTCTTTTGAATCATTAGAATTTCCTTAGGTACTTTAGATTTTTCCAAAGTTTAGTTTGAAGGAAGAATGTCATTTTGTTGAAGTTTGCTTTCAATTGAAGAATTCAAGGAGTCATTTTTGAAGATTGAAGCTCTTGAAGATTATAACCATTGTTTCATTTACTTTATTTTCTTTTATGCATTTATTAGTTGTTTAATATGAATTCCATTGCACCTCTTTATTTCAATTGTTTTTATGCAACTCATACTATAATGTTCTAAATCATCCTTGTGGGAAATTGGATGAAACTCTAGAATGTTAAAAGGATAATTGTAGCCATGTTATGTAATTAGGAAATTATTAGGATTATTCATGATTGCAATTCCTTTGATTTCAATTATAATCAGTCTTTGATTATAAAATTTTTAGAAATCCTTTTGATACGGGAATTGATTAGGATTTGTTAGGAATTCTTAATTAGATTGATTATCAATACGGAGAGTTGCGATAATTGGTTTAATTAGAGTTTATGGAGGGCGCAATGCAATGTTTCTTGTTAATTAATCACTAAGGGATTAGGGTTAATTGATTTAGGGCATTAGTTGTTTGTAGCATCGGGAGGTGTATGAACATAATTTTGATTCCTTGGTTAATTGGAGACGCGGAAGCCGACTAATTGATTTAAGGTCAACATCCCTAAAAGGATTTTCTAAACTCACTTGAATAACCTTATAACCACTAGTTGACATAACTTGGTAGCAATTTGATTAACAAATCTAGGGTGAATTCTAATTTCCCTTGTTCATAATTGATAGATTCGTCATAAAATTTTTCTTGTTGCTTTAAGTTAAATTTTTAGATTAGACATTTCAAAACCCCTTTTTAATCACCTAGATATTGATAAGAATTGCCATAGATCTAGTACTCTATTGGTTCCTCGAGGGATCGACAACCTTACTTTTCACCACTTTATTATTGATACGACCAGTGCACTTGCTGCAATTTACGCTCCCATTTTATATATATAAAACTTTTAATTTTTCCTTTTTATCTGTGAAGGGGTTTTTAGTAATTGTGCCTTTTTAAACCAAAAGCAATGGGGTTTTGATGAGAAAATTTTTCTAAATCAAAACCATACTGGGTAAAAAACCCCTTTAAATGCATATTTTCACAAACCCTCCTTCCATCCCACACATCTTGGAATCAAAAGAGTGCTTTGAAGTTCTCAATTACTACATTAAGTCTTCTTTTTCCCCTTTTTTCTAAACCCTTTCCCCTATATTAGTTAAATTTGGCCCTTCTTTGGGAGGAAGAACCCCAAAAATTTTATCTAAACACATGCCCCCTAAGATTCTACTAGCTGAGGGGGGAGGTTGATATACCACATATATGCTTTATTAAAAAGAGATTTTTGAGAATTCTTTCTACTTTAAGTTGTCATCTACCCTTAAAATTAGTCAATTCTCAAAAATTTCATCAAGTTTCCTTAGCATTTCCTTTTAAAGTTTTCCCTTTGAATAATAAAAGCTTTAGATTTTACATAGTCCTTAGGGTAAGTTTGATAGTAGCACCTAGTTGTATAGGAGCTTAGGTCTAATAAAATCGTTGTGAACTTTGTCTATATCTTTTTTTTAGATAGATCTGGGTTTTTGCCTTAGTGACAAATGAGCCATTTTTACTAATGCAACTAAGGTGAGTTTAAAGGGTGGCTTGTAACCCAAATTGGGTGAAAGCATAGGGAAATTTAGTGCATGAGAATGAAGAACCTCACATTAAAATTCCTACACCCATCACTTTTGGGGTTGGGGGTTTTAATAAGCATAGGGTTTGGAAATGGGGGCTTTCAAATTCACTACTATTAATGAAAGTTAAATTTTAGGCTGATTGGGGGGGCTTTTTACTATTTGATTTACATATTTTTATGAAACTAAAATTTTGGGATCCATAAACCCCATTCTATTGCATAATAGCAATGGCAGCTACGTAAAGCATGCATTGTGTGAAGAACATCAAAGTTAATTCAAACCTTTTTTTTGTTTTCCCTTTAAATGTTTTGCATCGTTTTTGTAGCACTAGTACAACTTTTTGTATAGTGGGTTTCCTTGGCTCACATCTTCAAGTATGGCATAGTTTTCTCGAAAGACCTCAGGGTCAAATTCTTGATCTTCAAAAGTGTTTTTAGCAAAAATTATTTATCCTCTTCTTTGTAGGTGCAAAAGGGTTTATTTTTCAACTTTTACATCCCTAAGGGGATTAGATTAAGTGGTCATATACTGTAGTGCAAGTCTCACGCTTCACGTAGCTTCAAAGGAGTAATGAAGAAAAAAACATGTGGGGGAGGACTTTTAGAATAGAAAGAGGGAGGGGGAGTAGGAAAACCCCAAGGAGCTTAAATGCATACAGGGTAGGTAAAGGAGCTATAAAACATCAACCTTACTATTTTTTTTTGAGGGTAAAGGGTAATTTTTCAAATTTTAAACCATTAACCCATCCTTCAAAATGAAAGTCCCATAGCACCATAGTATTTCTAATGATTCTTGCTCTAAGACCATCATACTAAATCTCCTTATTTCATCCTATATTCATGGACTTAACTCTATAGACCTTGCTACTTTAGCCCAAAGAGTTAAACCTAAATCATTATTGAGCTAAAAATCCTAAAATTCAATTTTTAGTCGCCTACATATGTCAAATTTTTAGGTTACACCCTTCTATCCTATATACGTAGATGAACCTTAACTTACTTTTGCACTATGAACACTTGCATAATAAAGAAAAGGTTTCATTTATACCAAGTTAAAAAGACCTTAAGGTGAACTTTTATTAAGTATCCTTACATGTCCTTTCATTACCTTCAAGTTGATCCACTCTAAGGAATTCTACCTTATCCTCCTCCAATGGGTAAACTTGAGTGTCCATCTTTGCCATTGCTTGAATCAAAGAAGAAAGAAATTTCCCGAGGTTTTTTTAAACAATTTTATGTTTAAAATTTGAAGGAATAAAAAAGCAAAACCCTTGGGTTTTTGAGGTAGGGAATGTGCACACCTTTATTATAAAAAATTGGGGGGAAAACCAATTTTTTCCCCAAATTTTTTGCTTTTTAAAACCTTTAATCAATTCAGTTTAAAATTTTTTAAAAAATGCAAATCCCATTTTACTTTACAAAATCCCAAAATTTTAAGAAAGAAAATATAAAACTTTGATAAAAATGAAGAAAAAAAACTAAAATAAAAGAAAAAGTTTTTTTATTTAGAAATATGAGAAATTTTTTTATCATGGAAACTAAACCCACAAAAAAAAATTTATTTTTTAAAAATGTAAAATATATACCCCTTGATGTGTTTAAAAAAGGGCCCCAAAGCCCCATACAAAAAACAAATTGAACCAAACTTAATCAAATCCGGATTTAAAACCCTCCAAAAAGGCGTAAAACCCCTTAATTTTTAAATTAATTTTCAACAATTTTAACCCACCAAAAGATGATGTGCAAAAAAGGATTAAGCACACAAAAAAGGTTTTAAATTTGGGAAAATTCCAATGGACAAACAATACTTAAATGGCTTAAAACTACTTATACAAAATCTTCCACCAAAGAAAAAATTCCACTACCCTTTTAAAAATTTAAAAATCAACAAGTAATAGGGGCCCAATTTTTCCACAAAATTTTTGAACAATATAATGATAAATTGGCCCTAAATTAAATTTTAAAAATCAAAAAACCAAAAAAGAACACAATCCAAAAAAAAAATAGATATTACACACTAGATAAAATGGAATCAACTAAAAAAATTGATATGACTCAAAAAAACCCTTTTATTTTGTACTCACCAAAATTTCCCTTTGAAGAATTAAAAAGAGTCTTAAAAAATTTTGGTTTTAAAAACCCCAAATTTTCTTACAATTTTGGTAGAAAATTGTTTTACCTAAACCCCCCCTCCCAAAACCCTCCCTTAAGAAAAAATATTTATATTTTACTTCCTTTAGGGTTAAAATGACTAAAAAATTATAACTATCCCACTAAAGGGTGGCTAGTCCAAATCCCCCAAAAAACAAACTTTTTAAAAATTACAAGTACAAAAGATAATAACCTTCAAAAAAAGTGGGTTCATCGGAAATGTTGTTTCTGGGGGGGCCATTAGATGTTAATCCGATGTGTCCCAAAAAATTTGATGAAAAATTAAAGTTCATGGGGCACCCCTTGAAGAATGATCCTTGTCCCTTTGCTGTTTATCATTCAAACTTTTATTAGATAAGAAAAATATTATGCATCAATGATTTAGACCCTAATTTTAAATAAATTCCCCCTGTCCATAAAGGGCCCGTAGGTAGTTTCCCAATCATTCCCTTGGGCCCTGAAAGTTTTTCCCCTCAAATCTAGGGGTCACTTTTTTGGGACTAAATCGAATGCCATTTTTTCCCCTTTTTTTTCCCAATTATTGATGAAACAAAAGTAGTCCGGGTTTTGTTTTGGGAAAATTTTTTCCCCTATGTTGGAGACATAGGTTTCAATTTTTTTCGAGCCCCCTTTTTTTCCCAAAACTTGTAGGTTTTTTCTAAAGGGCCATCTTTGCATCACCTTTCTATAAAAACATCCAAAGGTTTTTTTTTTACCTAATAGTAAAGAAAGGCCACGGGGATCACATAAAGTAAATCCCCATCTTGATATTTCTTTCAAACACTCACTAGAAACCTTTGCCCTTTGTGTAAAATGCATGTACCCCAATTGCCCAACCAATGCAAGTTAAAAGGGGCTAGGATGGGGGAATATTGATATTGAAATTTTGTTTACAAATCAGTAGATTGACATTTGTGCAACTCCACAAAATTTTTTATGTTTAATAAAAAAAAGGTTTAACCTCTAAAACCTAGAAAAAGTGGGGAAAATATGTTTTCCCTCAAATTTGTCCCAAATCAAAATTTTAAAAAGTCAAAACCCCCCTGCAAAACACTTAAATTTGGGTTTAAAAAAATTTGTTAATTTTTCCCCCCCTTTTTCATGTGTTTTAGCAATCTGTTCATCAAATCCCCTAAAAATTGTATGATAGGTCGGGGGGGCCCTCGACTGGTTCCTTCTCATCCTCACCCCTCTTCTTCAACCCCCTTTCCAAAAAATTTAAATGACCCCTCTTATTAAGAAAAGGTTTTGCCATAGGCCCAAACCCCATGAATTTAAAACTTTTAAATTTGGCGTAATTTCCCACTGGTGGTTCCGGGTAAAGTCTAAAAACATCAGGTACTTTTACCCTTTCCCCTTCCCAAAAGGTCATGTTCTCCTTATTTGTGCTAAAAGTAGCTCTTTTCCTTACTGCCCAAAATTTTCTCCCCCCAAAACCCCCTTTTTTGGGCCCCCTTTTGTTTCGACCATAAGCCCCCAAGGGCCTGGTATTAGCCCCAAAGCCAACTTTTTTGGGCCCTGAAAAGGCCCTGGATCGTTTTTTGCCCTCTCCATTTTCCCAGGTTTTTTTGGGTTGTTTCGCCAAGTGTACTTCCCTTTAACGCTAACCCTACACTTCCCGGATTTTAATTTTTTAAAGGCCCTGATACAAAGTGATGTCCCTTTTAAACCCAATTTTAAAAGCACTTTTAAATTTGAAAAATAAAAATTTTTTTTCCTTAAAGGCAAATTTTTTTCAATTTTGGGTTTTGGGAAGGGGGATTTAAATTTTGTTATAAACCCAAATTTGCAATTTTAAAAATGATAAATGCTAAAAATTTAAAAGGGAAAGGAAAAAATTTTAACCCCCTTTTTTTAAATTAAAAATAAACATAACCAAAGAAAACCCAAAAATGGAAAAAACCAAAAAAAAAAATAAGAAAAATGATCTTGACTCCCTTTCCCCAAAAATATTTTATTTCATTTTTTCAAAAATGGGAAAATAGAATAATAGAAATCAAGCCCAAAAGGCCACCCCAATTAAGCACCAAAAAATTAAAATTAAGGGAATCAAATATAAACCCAAAAAAACTTCATGAAAACCCTAGAATGGCCACTAGAAAAAAAATAAACACAATAAATAGAAATTGATATAACTCACAATTTCCCTTGTTCCCACTCGCTACAAATTTTAAACCCGGGGTTTTAAAATTTGGGAAAGAGGGATTAAACCTGAGGATAAACCCCTTAAATTTCTTCAAAAAAATATCAAGTGTATATTATAAAATTTCCCCCAAAAAACCCCAATTTAAAGCAATATTTATACTTGCTCTCTTTAGCGTAAAAATGTTCAAAAAATTTAAAAAAACTATGCCACTTTTAGGGGGGCTAATCCTAAAAACATAATACAACAAAAAAAAAGTGCCCAAAAAAAATTAAAAACTTTAAATATTTCTAAAAAAAATAAATTAAAAAGTAAAAATGTCTTAAACATACTAATTTTTCCAATGGGAAATTCATCGGCTCAACTCATCGCCGGTTTGGGTCAGTCTATAATAACCTACAATTGAGTCTAAAGTGATTTTGGTCCATGCCCTTTTTAAAAAGCATGAAAAAGTGTTTTTTGGGTTGGAATATAAATGCATGAATAAGGAAAAGGGTTAGTAAAACAAATAATTTTTTTTTGGGTCAATTTGCTCAAAATGGGCCCCTTTTTCCCCCCAAGATTTGAAACCTTTTGGGTTCTTGCCCTAATGATGGGTTTTTGTGGGGATTTTGATTCCAATAAACCCCCTTTGGGGCCTCAAAAGTTTTGGCCCTTTCATATCTAACAGAAAAAATGCAGTAGGACTTTTTTTCCTCCTAAAAAGGGCCACTTAAAGAAGTATCCCCCATAAAACCCCATTAAATTGAAATACTATAGGGGGTTTGATTGTTTTTCCATCCTTTTTCTATGAAAACTCATCTACAAACAAATAAGGCCCCATTACCCAAATTGAGCCCCCCCCCCTTTCCCTAAAACCCTTTCCACTAAATTTTTTTTCCCCCCTTTTCAACTCATCTTAGTTGCTGATCCTCATAGCCCTCTAATTTTTTGCCAAAATATTTCACCCCCCCTCAAAAACCTCTAAAGGTGGACAAAACTGTCTCAAACCAATCTACCCTTCTAATGAGGGGGCCTCATTTGACTTTGACCCCAAAATCCCCTTAATGGTTTACTCAACAACTATGAGCCTCTAGTCCTTTGAAGGTGAACACAATTGCCCTGAACAATTTGGTTTCCCTTTGGGAGTTTTTTCCCCCCCTTTTTTACCCCTGATCATCAAATACCCCTTTAAAAGGGTTTGGGAAACTGTTTTTGACAAATTTTTTGTGCTCTTTAAAGGGTTGGTTAAACTGCTCTGGCCCTCTGATGGTCTACTGATTTGTTGTTGAACCCTTTGAACCTCTGAAGGGACATTAAAATTCAAAAATAATTTCTTTTTCGCCCTTCGGAATACATCAATTTTTCCTAAAAACCCCTCATAAAAATGACCCTCCTGTCCTTTTAAAACCCAAGGGTTGCCAAGCAAAAATGAAAGGGTATACACATAGGTAGAATATCACACTTGATTTCATCAAATATTTATCCCCAAAACTAAAGGTACCCTAACTCTTTTTGGGCACATTTCAAAAAATCCTTTGATTCCCCAAAAACCCAAAGCAATTTATAATTTTAAGATTTTGGGGGGTAGTGGCAAAATTTTTGTTTCGATTCTAACAAAGCTACCAAACCCCATTGGTACAACTCCCCCATCAACTAAAAAGGGCACAAAATTTCCTTATAAACCCAAAAAAAAGTATGGAAAAAGGTTTTTTCCCTTTTCGTCAAATTTTTGTAAAAAAATTAGCCCAATGTTTTGGCACAATAATTAGATAATTTAAACATTTTCCAAATAGTATGATTGTGTTTTAAACCCAAAAAAACCAAAATTTTCCTTACAATTCACAATTCAAATTTCACAACCAAACCAAAAATAAGTAAATTAAAAATACTTTCAAGTATTAGAAAATTAAATTTTAATTTCAAGTGGGTTTTAAATAATTAGTTCAATTTTCTTTCCCCCACTTTAAAGACTTGTTTTTAAATTTTAAATTCTACTACTTTTAAACCTTCCTTTTCTTTCCATTTGGGTTTTAAAACCAAAAACCCAAAGTGCCCAAAACCCCAAACAAAATTTCATTTTAACACCAAATCCCCAAAATAACTTCCCCCTTTTCTCACAGTTCAACAATGTTCAACCACCAACAAAAAGTAGCTTTACAACACATTTTCAAAAACCAAAACCCAAATGTTTTAACCACCCTTTACTTAAAATTTTCAAAACAATTACAACACTACATATACACTACTTCAAGCCCGGGGGCACTTTCCCCCCCTTCCACACAAAAAATCAAACCACAAATTCAATATAGAAAAGGGAGCCCATTCAAATTCAAAAAGAATTAAATAAGTACACAACTCCAAAATGGGAAGGGGGGTTTTTCAAAATTCAAATGAAACATAATTAACTATGAAAATTAATGTGTGTTTTTAAATTTCAAATTGACCTCTTTAAAGTACACTTTTTTAAATTTTGATTTCAAAATCTGAAAAGATTTAAATTTTGATTCCCCCACCTTTTTTTGAAGGGAAAAAAAATACAAAAACAATTCCCTTTTACAATTGAAAAAACCACTCTTCCCTTTTCCCGGTTGGCTATTCATGCAAATAAATACTCCTTTTTTAGCCCCCAATGGGGGGTAAACCCCAAAAAATAAAAAAAATAAAACAAAAACTTTCCCCCATACTACTCCCCTTTCCCATGGTGCTAAACCCCAAATTCGCCACCCCCCCAAATTTTCCCCAAAGAACACACCCAAAAAAACCCACACCAAAAAAAAGCACCAAAACTTCACTAAATTTTACAAAAAAAACCTCCCAAATGCATACACCTTTTTAAGTATAACCCCTTCCTTGCCCCACAACTCCAATTTCCCTCTAAACCCCAAAGCAAAGGTTTGCAACAAAATTTTAAAATTTAATTTTTCCTTTTACTAAAAGCAACCTTCCTACAAATGGTAAAAACAAATTTAAATTCAAAAAAACACTTATTCAAGGGTACTCAATGAAGTTTCAAACTTAAAGAAGTTGTTTGAATTTCAAAAATATGTTATCCTTCCCCCAACACTTTTGAATTTTGGGAAAAGGAAAATTTTTTTCCCCCCAATTTTTGAAATTTAACAAAAGGGCACACTTTTCTTTTTACCAAAATTATTTATTTTCCCAAATTTCCCCAACAAAAAACCCCGGAAAACACTTCTTTCTTTTCCTTTTAATTTTACGTCAACAAAAAATGATAAGGGTTCCCCAATTGCTCCCTGTTTTAAACAACAAGCAGCAAAATCAACTCCCCGATAACACAAATTGACAATTCAAGTTCACGTCAAACAAATTCAAAAAAAAAAGTGCTATTCAACAATTCCCTAACTTTTGAATTTAAATTGGGAATCAATCCCCCCTCACAACCATGGGGGCTCGATAAAAAATTAAAGATGCCCAAACCAAAATTGAACAAATTTTCAAACATTTTTTGAAAGACAAACAAAAGATGTCAATTTAAACTAGCTTCCAATCACATGAAAAAAGGTGTTTAAACTCAAAAACCCAAAACCAATTTCCCCAAAAACCCCGTATCAAAATTAAAAAGAACCAAATATGTGATGTGCTCAAAAAACCCAAAATTTTTTGGGACATGCAAAAGAATCAAAAAAACAACTTTAAAATTTAAAATTAAAAAACCCGGGTCAATGGGAAACAAGGGAAATTGGGATGAACCTTAATGGGGGAAAAAAAATGAAATAAAAAAGTCCAAGTTTTTCAATTGACAATCCAAAAAATTTATTTTTCTCCAATAAACCCAAAAATTTACAAGTAATTCCCGTGAATTTTAAAAACAAAAAAAAACAAGATCCAATTCCAAAGATCCACTTTTTCCCCAAAAATACCCGGGTTTAAAATGATGCAAAATTGAAGGTTAAAACTAAGGTTAAAACCCAATTAAATTTAAACAAAACAAGAATTTGATTACAAATGCAATCAAATTCGGTTTAATAAAACACCCCAAATTTTAACCCCAGATTTCAAATCACTAGGATTTAAAAAGGGAAAATTTTAAAAAAATAAATTTGATAATTTCTCACAAATTAACCCTTTATTTCCAACCGCCACAACCCCCCAAAATTGGGGTTTGAAATTAAAAGAGCAAATTGGAAATTTGGAATTAAAACCCCAACCCCTCACCTAAAAGTGAAGTTCTAAATTTTGGGAAAAAAGGCCTCCTAAAACCCCTTTCTTTAAAGGGAAGTATTTAACTTACCCCCCTTTTGGGGTTTAGAAAATGTAGAAAATTAAACTTGCCCTTTTAGGGGGACCCCGCCTAAAGGGAAAAAAACAAACAAAAAGAAAGTGTCCCAAAAGCAAATTTCAACCCTAAATGGTCCAAATAACAATTAAAAAATAAAAGAAATAGTTTTTATTATTTTTACTCTTCTATAGGAAAATTCCCCAAACGGCCCAACTTTATCGCCGGGTTTAAGTCGGTTTATGGAAAACCCTAAGTGAGTTTGAGTGGGGTTGTCCCCTCGGGCCCCCCAAAAAAATGAAATGTTTCCCCGTTTTGGGAAAAAATAAACATGAAAAAAGATAAAAAAGTTTTTTAAACATTTAAAAACAAAGGGTTTGATTTGCTAAAATTTTTCCCCTCATCCGGGCCAAAATTCGAAATCCTTTGGGTTTTTGCCCTAATGATAGGTTTTTACGGATTTTGATTCCTATCATTCCTCGGGCCTCAAAAAAAATTTTTTCCTCAAATCTGGGAGATCAAATGCAAAAGGGGAAATTTTTTTTTCTCCTAGCAAACATTGAAGAAGAAACTTTGCAGAATCCCAATTTCGAAATTTCTAAGGTTTGGGGATTTTTTTGTCCCCCTCCATTTAGGATTTTATCTCATCTTTCAACACCAAAAAATGCTCCATTATCCCCTAAAGGGGCCCCTGTAAAACAACAAGTTCCCCTTAAATCATTTTCTCCTTTTCTAAATCAACAAAAATATCGTTGATCCCATGGGCATTAAAAGGGTTTGGGCCCAATGTCATTGCCCTCTAAAACCCCAAAGGGGGGAAAAAACAAGTCTCTAAAAAAGTCTGGCTCTTTGATGATTTGGCCCCATCTAAATCTGACCTTTAGGGAAACCCCAAAGGGGTTTTCTATACTTGATGGGAAAAATTTCCCAGCACAGTAGGGGATTTTCAAAAACCCAAATTTGGGTGATGTCCAAAAAACACTAAAATTTTTTTTTTGTTTTGTTTTTATTCCCAATAAAAAATTT